>JAFEMH010001657.1:427500-432500 GCA_022495995.1 Adenophora triphylla var. japonica
GTTTAGGGTTTAGGGTTTAGGGTTTAGGGTTTAGGGTTTAGGGTTTAGGGTTTAGGGTTTAGGGTTTAGGGTTTAGGGTTTAGGGTTTAGGGTTTAGGGTTTAGGGTTTAGGGTTTAGGGTTTAGGGTTTAGGGTTTAGGGTTTAGGGTTTAGGGTTTAGGGTTTAGGGTTTAGGGTTTAGGGTTTAGGGTTTAGGGTTTAGGGTTTAGGGTTTAGGGTTTAGGGTTTAGGGTTTAGGGTTTAGGGTTTAGGGTTTAGGGTTTAGGGTTTAGGGTTTAGGGTTTAGGGTTTAGGGTTTAGGGTTTAGGGTTTAGGGTTTAGGGTTTAGGGTTTAGGGTTTAGGGTTTAGGGTTTAGGGTTTAGGGTTTAGGGTTTAGGGTTTAGGGTTTAGGGTTTAGGGTTTAGGGTTTAGGGTTTAGGGTTTAGGGTTTAGGGTTTAGGGTTTAGGGTTTAGGGTTTAGGGTTTAGGGTTTAGGGTTTAGGGTTTAGGGTTTAGGGTTTAGGGTTTAGGGTTTAGGGTTTAGGGTTTAGGGTTTAGGGTTTAGGGTTTAGGGTTTAGGGTTTAGGGTTTAGGGTTTAGGGTTTAGGGTTTAGGGTTTAGGGTTTAGGGTTTAGGGTTTAGGGTTTAGGGTTTAGGGTTTAGGGTTTAGGGTTTAGGGTTTAGGGTTTAGGGTTTAGGGTTTAGGGTTTAGGGTTTAGGGTTTAGGGTTTAGGGTTTAGGGTTTAGGGTTTAGGGTTTAGGGTTTAGGGTTTAGGGTTTAGGGTTTAGGGTTTAGGGTTTAGGGTTTAGGGTTTAGGGTTTAGGGTTTAGGGTTTAGGGTTTAGGGTTTAGGGTTTAGGGTTTAGGGTTTAGGGTTTAGGGTTTAGGGTTTAGGGTTTAGGGTTTAGGGTTTAGGGTTTAGGGTTTAGGGTTTAGGGTTTAGGGTTTAGGGTTTAGGGTTTAGGGTTTAGGGTTTAGGGTTTAGGGTTTAGGGTTTAGGGTTTAGGGTTTAGGGTTTAGGGTTTAGGGTTTAGGGTTTAGGGTTTAGGGTTTAGGGTTTAGGGTTTAGGGTTTAGGGTTTAGGGTTTAGGGTTTAGGGTTTAGGGTTTAGGGTTTAGGGTTTAGGGTTTAGGGTTTAGGGTTTAGGGTTTAGGGTTTAGGGTTTAGGGTTTAGGGTTTAGGGTTTAGGGTTTAGGGTTTAGGGTTTAGGGTTTAGGGTTTAGGGTTTAGGGTTTAGGGTTTAGGGTTTAGGGTTTAGGGTTTAGGGTTTAGGGTTTAGGGTTTAGGGTTTAGGGTTTAGGGTTTAGGGTTTAGGGTTTAGGGTTTAGGGTTTAGGGTTTAGGGTTTAGGGTTTAGGGTTTAGGGTTTAGGGTTTAGGGTTTAGGGTTTAGGGTTTAGGGTTTAGGGTTTAGGGTTTAGGGTTTAGGGTTTAGGGTTTAGGGTTTAGGGTTTAGGGTTTAGGGTTTAGGGTTTAGGGTTTAGGGTTTAGGGTTTAGGGTTTAGGGTTTAGGGTTTAGGGTTTAGGGTTTAGGGTTTAGGGTTTAGGGTTTAGGGTTTAGGGTTTAGGGTTTAGGGTTTAGGGTTTAGGGTTTAGGGTTTAGGGTTTAGGGTTTAGGGTTTAGGGTTTAGGGTTTAGGGTTTAGGGTTTAGGGTTTAGGGTTTAGGGTTTAGGGTTTAGGGTTTAGGGTTTAGGGTTTAGGGTTTAGGGTTTAGGGTTTAGGGTTTAGGGTTTAGGGTTTAGGGTTTAGGGTTTAGGGTTTAGGGTTTAGGGTTTAGGGTTTAGGGTTTAGGGTTTAGGGTTTAGGGTTTAGGGTTTAGGGTTTAGGGTTTAGGGTTTAGGGTTTAGGGTTTAGGGTTTAGGGTTTAGGGTTTAGGGTTTAGGGTTTAGGGTTTAGGGTTTAGGGTTTAGGGTTTAGGGTTTAGGGTTTAGGGTTTAGGGTTTAGGGTTTAGGGTTTAGGGTTTAGGGTTTAGGGTTTAGGGTTTAGGGTTTAGGGTTTAGGGTTTAGGGTTTAGGGTTTAGGGTTTAGGGTTTAGGGTTTAGGGTTTAGGGTTTAGGGTTTAGGGTTTAGGGTTTAGGGTTTAGGGTTTAGGGTTTAGGGTTTAGGGTTTAGGGTTTAGGGTTTAGGGTTTAGGGTTTAGGGTTTAGGGTTTAGGGTTTAGGGTTTAGGGTTTAGGGTTTAGGGTTTAGGGTTTAGGGTTTAGGGTTTAGGGTTTAGGGTTTAGGGTTTAGGGTTTAGGGTTTAGGGTTTAGGGTTTAGGGTTTAGGGTTTAGGGTTTAGGGTTTAGGGTTTAGGGTTTAGGGTTTAGGGTTTAGGGTTTAGGGTTTAGGGTTTAGGGTTTAGGGTTTAGGGTTTAGGGTTTAGGGTTTAGGGTTTAGGGTTTAGGGTTTAGGGTTTAGGGTTTAGGGTTTAGGGTTTAGGGTTTAGGGTTTAGGGTTTAGGGTTTAGGGTTTAGGGTTTAGGGTTTAGGGTTTAGGGTTTAGGGTTTAGGGTTTAGGGTTTAGGGTTTAGGGTTTAGGGTTTAGGGTTTAGGGTTTAGGGTTTAGGGTTTAGGGTTTAGGGTTTAGGGTTTAGGGTTTAGGGTTTAGGGTTTAGGGTTTAGGGTTTAGGGTTTAGGGTTTAGGGTTTAGGGTTTAGGGTTTAGGGTTTAGGGTTTAGGGTTTAGGGTTTAGGGTTTAGGGTTTAGGGTTTAGGGTTTAGGGTTTAGGGTTTAGGGTTTAGGGTTTAGGGTTTAGGGTTTAGGGTTTAGGGTTTAGGGTTTAGGGTTTAGGGTTTAGGGTTTAGGGTTTAGGGTTTAGGGTTTAGGGTTTAGGGTTTAGGGTTTAGGGTTTAGGGTTTAGGGTTTAGGGTTTAGGGTTTAGGGTTTAGGGTTTAGGGTTTAGGGTTTAGGGTTTAGGGTTTAGGGTTTAGGGTTTAGGGTTTAGGGTTTAGGGTTTAGGGTTTAGGGTTTAGGGTTTAGGGTTTAGGGTTTAGGGTTTAGGGTTTAGGGTTTAGGGTTTAGGGTTTAGGGTTTAGGGTTTAGGGTTTAGGGTTTAGGGTTTAGGGTTTAGGGTTTAGGGTTTAGGGTTTAGGGTTTAGGGTTTAGGGTTTAGGGTTTAGGGTTTAGGGTTTAGGGTTTAGGGTTTAGGGTTTAGGGTTTAGGGTTTAGGGTTTAGGGTTTAGGGTTTAGGGTTTAGGGTTTAGGGTTTTAGGGTTTAGGGTTTAGGGTTTAGGGTTTAGGGTTTAGGGTTTAGGGTTTAGGGTTTAGGGTTTAGGGTTTAGGGTTTAGGGTTTAGGGTTTAGGGTTTAGGGTTTAGGGTTTAGGGTTTAGGGTTTAGGGTTTAGGGTTTAGGGTTTAGGGTTTAGGGTTTAGGGTTTAGGGTTTAGGGTTTAGGGTTTAGGGTTTAGGGTTTAGGGTTTAGGGTTTAGGGTTTAGGGTTTAGGGTTTAGGGTTTAGGGTTTAGGGTTTAGGGTTTAGGGTTTAGGGTTTAGGGTTTAGGGTTTAGGGTTTAGGGTTTAGGATATAGGATATATGTTTAGGGTTTAGGGTTTAGGGTTTAGGGTTTAGGGTTTAGGGTTTAGGGTTTAGGGTTTAGGGTTTAGGGTTTAGGGTTTAGGGTTTAGGGTTTAGGGTTTAGGGTTTAGGGTTTAGGGTTTAGGGTTTAGGGTTTAGGGTTTAGGGTTTAGGGTTTAGGGTTTAGGGTTTAGGGTTTAGGGTTTAGGGTTTAGGGTTTAGGGTTTAGGGTTTAGGGTTTAGGGTTTAGGGTTTAGGGTTTAGGGTTTAGGGTTTAGGGTTTAGGGTTTAGGGTTTAGGGTTTAGGGTTTAGGGTTTAGGGTTTAGGGTTTAGGGTTTAGGGTTTAGGGTTTAGGGTTTAGGGTTTAGGGTTTAGGGTTTAGGGTTTAGGGTTTAGGGTTTAGGGTTTAGGGTTTAGGGTTTAGGGTTTAGGGTTTAGGGTTTAGGGTTTAGGGTTTAGGGTTTAGGGTTTAGGGTTTAGGGTTTAGGGTTTAGGGTTTAGGGTTTAGGGTTTAGGGTTTAGGGTTTAGGGTTTAGGGTTTAGGGTTTAGGGTTTAGGGTTTAGGGTTTAGGGTTTAGGGTTTAGGGTTTAGGGTTTAGGGTTTAGGGTTTAGGGTTTAGGGTTTAGGGTTTAGGGTTTAGGGTTTAGGGTTTAGGGTTTAGGGTTTAGGGTTTAGGGTTTAGGGTTTAGGGTTTAGGGTTTAGGGTTTAGGGTTTAGGGTTTAGGGTTTAGGGTTTAGGGTTTAGGGTTTAGGGTTTAGGGTTTAGGGTTTAGGGTTTAGGGTTTAGGGTTTAGGGTTTAGGGTTTAGGGTTTAGGGTTTAGGGTTTAGGGTTTAGGGTTTAGGGTTTAGGGTTTAGGGTTTAGGGTTTAGGGTTTAGGGTTTAGGGTTTAGGGTTTAGGGTTTAGGGTTTAGGGTTTAGGGTTTAGGGTTTAGGGTTTAGGGTTTAGGGTTTAGGGTTTAGGGTTTTAGGGTTTAGGGTTTAGGGTTTAGGGTTTAGGGTTTAGGGTTTAGGGTTTAGGGTTTAGGGTTTAGGGTTTAGGGTTTAGGGTTTAGGGTTTAGGGTTTAGGGTTTAGGGTTTTTGGGTTTAGGGTTTAGGGTTTAGGGTTTAGGGTTTAGGGTTTAGGGTTTAGGGTTTAGGGTTTAGGGTTTAGGGTTTAGGGTTTAGGGTTTAGGGTTTAGGGTTTAGGGTTTAGGGTTTAGGGTTTAGGGTTTAGGGTTTAGGGTTTAGGGTTTAGGGTTTAGGGTTTAGGGTTTAGGGTTTAGGGTTTAGGGTTTAGGGTTTAGGGTTTAGGGTTTAGGGTTTAGGGTTTAGGGTTTAGGGTTTAGGGTTTAGGGTTTAGGGTTTAGGGTTTAGGGTTTAGGGTTTAGGGTTTAGGGTTTAGGGTTTAGGGTTTAGGGTTTAGGGTTTAGGGTTTAGGGTTTAGGGTTTAGGGTTTAGGGTTTAGGGTTTAGGGTTTAGGGTTTAGGGTTTAGGGTTTAGGGTTTAGGGTTTAGGGTTTAGGGTTTAGGGTTTAGGGTTTAGG
>JAFEMH010001658.1:0-197500 GCA_022495995.1 Adenophora triphylla var. japonica
TATCTCAGATCATCACTTGAGATGAGCATAAATGTCCCGAAAGAGTCCAAATCGTCTCAAGATGTAGGATTGATAGGCCAAGGTCATTCCTTTCTAAAGAGTCTCATCCTCGGACTATAAAAACGGTGTCCATATCTTGATCACATGCGACTCCAAGGTCTCATCATGATGATCATAAGTCCAAGATGAGAATGGGACCAAAGTCCCTAATACATAAAAATCCAAGGAATCCCGAGCGATAACCAACTCATGGTTTTATACGTCCGGAAGACCACTCTTGTTTACATTCCCTCTTTTTCAAAACACACATCCCACACACGAAAGCACTAAGGCAAGTATAAAAGCGGATCTTGGAAGACTTAAGCCCGGCAAGGCTCTTTGGGTGAACAGACGATCCGTTCTTCCCAAAGGGATGACCAACTCTAACTCTCCGGACTCCAAATCCTTTTTTCAAAGTTTTCGAGGAAATCAAAATGGCGTAGGCGACTCCGTTTTTCAAATTAAACCGGGCGTTTCCAAACTGATGTGAGGCGGTGATTCCCCCTTGGTACACAAGAAAGTGGTTCCAAAAATAAACAAAAAAGAGAGACGCTATCTTGGGCACCACATTCACAACTCCCGAGTTTAAGGCTCAGCACTTTCATCTCACTCTTAAGGGACTGCCTTGGCTGGTTTCTAACTCTTAAGCCAGAAGCACGATCTACTTGGAGTCAGACCACTGAGGCCTTTCTTGAAAAGTACCGTGGGAACCTTGAATGGCACACAACTAGGTATGACTTGGTCGATACAATTCAGAAACAGGATGAGTCAATCACCGAGTTCTACAAGAGGTGGAAAGCTAAGCTGAATGAGCTTTTCGAGCCAATCTCTCTGTAGGACCAAAAGGACATCTTTCTGTCATGTGTGAAGCCGGTTCTCAGTGAGGCTATTGGAAAGGGTTGGTACCCCGATTTGAGAGAAATGGTAGGCATGGGAGCTCGTAGCGAGAATCGACTCTTCAATCTTACCCCAGATGTTTAGACCACTAATGTTAATGGTTATGGTTCCAAGATGGTCAATCCAGTTTCTCGGGTCTCAAAAGACAATAGTTTCAACAACCTTCAGAGAGGAAGCACTGGTCCCAGCGAAGTGGGGAGATTCCGTCAAAAGATGAAGTATGATGATCTTGGTATGACCACTAAGGAGGAATTTATCGCTTGGTTAAGACTGGGATGATCAAGTTCCTCGAGAATTATAACCCTGCCAAACCCAATCCAGATTTGGATCATAGCAAGTACCGCGATACCATCGGATTCTCTCGGCCATGACACCAATGATTGCACTCACTGAAAGTGCTCATCCAAAAGCTTGTCGATGATGGAAAGGTTGAGAATGCTCGCCCAATGTTGTCTCCAATCCTCTTCAAGAACATCGCCAGGCCCGGAGGCTATTCCATCCGAAGACGGAGAAGTCAGTCAGTCAGCGTCATAGGTTCTAGAGTGTCCTTGACATTGTCATGAGTCTGTCAAGTCCAAGTTGGACCAGTTTTTGCTTTGTAGCAATAAAAATCTTTGTTTCTCTTCTTGCTAGACTCGAGACATCACTTGCGCACCCATATTACACTTAATTGAAATGGTTTTATTCTACATGATCACTTGTGCTGCTCAATTACTAATCCATTGAAATGATTAATATTTAAACTGATCGGAGTGAGAAAATCGACTGATATCTTTCTCAAATTAGGGCTCATTAACTCCCCATCTCGCATCTCATATTCTCACATCTCTTTCACCATGCTCAGCGTTCCATTGCTCATTGAATTTGCATGAATCTTTCTCAAGAAAGCTTAAGCAAGCAATGAAGACTTAATCTCATTTAGATCATCCGGTAGGGATTGCGGTTGAAGCCTTTCACCCTAGGGAAACCATTACCTCACCCTCACTAAACAATACCCTTTCACTTCAAGATCGACATATTTTGAAACCCTGTTTATCCATCATCTTTGAGAGAAGTCCAAGCAATGCCAAGAAGTTAACTTCGAGAGTCGGTGGTACACAAAATACTCAAGCCATGAAGGAAGGACAAAGATATTCCTCAACTTCTCAAGAGGCCTTCCAAGTTATCAAAAGAAGGATTTTAAATCCTCACACCAAAGAAAAGTCCCCGACTTCTCAAGAAGCTCTCCAATGTTCAAAAGGAGTCTGAATTCTCACAAGTTCACAAAAGTTCTCGATAGCTTGGATTTCCTCTCACCAACACCTTCCAACCAATTCCAGCTATCCTCTCGAATTTAGAGGATATTTCCCTTTACCAAACTAATCTCAATCCATCCTCTCGCTTTTAGAGGATATTCCCATTACCATTACCCTTGCCTTTGGCCAAAGTCAGAAACTGACCTCTCATTCTTAAAGACAATCAATTTCCTCGCCTTAGAAATCCCAAACACATCCTTGAAAGTCAACCTCTCGTCTTTAGAGGTTCAGTCAGTAAAAAGCCCAGCCGACCTCTCATCTTAAGAGGTCATGACTTTCCAAATCACCTGTTGGCCGATCGAAGCCCTGAAACCCAGCTACAGTTCCTACCGGATAGTAGTTTCATTCTAATATTTTTGAGATCTAAATCAGATTAATGCTTCATTGCTTGCTTAAATATGGAACCTAATCCATCTTAGTTCAAGATCATCAATCAGAGATTGTGCAAATTCAATCCAATTCATTTGGCACTTCTCCTCCACAAACACTTCCGGTGAATGCCTCACTGGGGCTTCGCATCCGTGCCTTTCATTGACACTCCAGGAGGACATGTTTTTCAATTCTCCAATTCTCAGAAAAAAAAATCCTCAAAATCTCGAATTCTCGCATTCCTTTCAATCGGGATAAGCCCGAACTACGGTGACCTGAGCTCCTCCCAAGGAGGGGAATGTAGGCAACCATAATTGGTCCGGTCGAAATCACAAACAAATATCAGAAAATCCGGTCTCCTCAAGGGTCGTCCCTATACACAGATCCTTCGCTCCATCTCTCCGAGTTTGATTCTCGATATCAGTTGGTTTTCTCCTTGTGATTAATCAAAATATTTGTTCATATCAGAATTATTGGATGAATAATCCGAACATCAATAAAGGGTTTTAAGCAGCCTTGTGATCATCATGAATAAGACAAGTTTTCAAATGTCTCGACAAGTCTTCTTTTTCTACATCATAGGAAAATAGAGCCAAACACTATCTTTATGTCAGAAGGGGCTTCCATACACTTTTCCACACCTTGTGATGCTTATACTCTCCCAAAAGAGTCAAACCCAAAGCGAGTATGTTATACACAAAATCAGGGTTCATTCCCACTTTTCGAAAGATGTACCCCTGCACGTATACATTTCTGAGTCTTGTCCAATGACTGATTGACTGATGTCTGAAATGATGGGTTGCCTCTTTGGCCACAAGATGACTCTATCTGCAATAGGGCTGTATTGGATCTCTCCAAGCTGGGGCTTTGTTAAGCTGTTCTCTCAGGCTCTCCATACCAGATGCCCTCCGGGTTTGCTTTGCATTATCAACTGGGGCTTCGCCTAGCCATCTCTTCAAAGCCAGGGTGCTATATGCACTACCTCTGCTGCTTTGCCGTCTCGGGCGCTCGACACACTTTGTTCTCATCAGCAACAATCAACCTGCTGCAATCTGTATTCCCGGGAACATTCCCGACTTGCCTAGGTTGCACCATATCAATCATCACTCATACATTTCCCCGCCTCATGGGAGAGGGTTCACCCCATCATATATAAACACATTCATCCCATACACAATCCATCACAGCATATTGCTCCATACATATCTGCTCGTCAAGCCGTACAAAAATCCTCACTCCATTTTCATCCCCAGTCGAGATGGACTTGTGCATCAAGATTAATAATGCATAAAATTAACGATAATTGAATAAAATGCAAAGTGTCTAGAGTGTGTGTTTCTCTTTCCTCCCCTCACAGGGTACAATAATCAAAGTGATCATGATCTGATCATGGGGATTGCTCCTCAAATCACAACCTGGACAAAGACTTCAAATCCTGCAGGTGGCATATTCTGCCTTTATCATCTTCATCAGTCCCGGACTCATCAGCATCATTCGAAAGAGCCTCATTTGCCTCAGTCTCCAAGCAATGCTCGTCAAAAGGAGTTTCAGATGCCTCAATCTTCAAGCAATGGTGCCCATCAGCTTCGGAAAATCATCATCAATATCCTGTGTTGGACGGAGATCAATCATCAAAATACCGTGTTGGACGGTGAATCACCATCAGTTCCCGCATCGGACGGAAGTTCATTATCAATTCCCGTGTTGGACGGAGGTTCTTCATCAAATTCTCGTGTTGGGCGGTGATTTATTATCAAATGCCCATGTTGGACAGATGCTTATCATCAGATTCCCGTGTTGGACGGATGCTTATCATAAGATTCCCGTGTTGGACGGAGGCGTATTATCAGATTCCCGTGTTGGACGGATGCTTACCATCAGATTCCCGTGTTGGATGGATGCTTATCATAAGATTCCCGTGTTAGACGGAGGCTTATTATCAGATTCTCGTGTTGGACGGAGGCTTATTATCAGATTCCCGTGTTGGACGGATGCTTATCATCAGATTCCCGTGTTGGACGGATGCTTATCATAAGATTCCCGTGTTGGACGGAGGCTTATTATCAGATTCCCGTGTTGGACGGTTGCTTATCATCAGATTCCCGTGTTGAACGGATGCTTATCATAAGATTCCCGTGTTGGACGGAGGCTTATTATCAGATTCCCATGTTGGACGAAGGCTTATCATCAATTCCCGTGTTGGATGGAGAGTCATTATAAAATTCCCGTGTTGGATGGAAGATCATCATCAAATGCCCGTGATTGGACGGAGGAATCATCATCAAATTCCCGTGTTGGACGCAGAGTCATTATAAAATTCCCATGTTGGACGGAAGATCATCATCAAATGCCCATGTCGGATGGAAGATCATCATCAAATGCCCGTGTTGGATGGAGGAATCATCATCAAATTCCCGTGTTGGATGGAGAGTCATTATAAAATTCCCGTGTTGGACGGAAGATCATCATCAAATCCCGTGTTGGATGGCGAATCATCAGAACCTTTCATCATCAGCAATTGTAGCCTAAGACCCTCCGGCAGCTACAACTCTTCATCATCAGCAATTGTAGCCTGCCCTCCTAAGCCTAAGCAGCTCTTCATCATCATCAACAATTGTAGCCTAAGACCCTCCGGTAGCTACAAATCTTCATCATCATCAACCGTAGCCTCAGTCCTTCCGGCAGCTACAAGTAAGCACATCACAGGTATGAACGCATATCTCTTTCAAGCTACAAAATCATCATATTTTCATTGCATATCTCACCTCCGTCTGAGACACCGTATATCTCACATCATTATCACTTCGGTTCGAGACACCGTATGTCTCACCTCATTATCACTTTGGTTTGAGACACCGAATGTCTCACGTCATTTTTACTTCGGTCCGAGACACCGTATGTCTCACATCATTATCACTACGGTCCGAGACACCGTATGTCTCACCTCATTTTTACTTCGGTTGGAGACACCGTATGTCTCACCTCATTTTCACTTCGATTGGAGACACCGTATGTCTCACGTCATTTTTACTTCGGTTCGAGACACCGTATGTCTCACATCATTATCACTTCGGTCCGAGACTCTGTATGTCTTACCTCATTTTTACTTCGGTTGGAGACACCGTATGTCTCACCTCATTTTCACTTCGTTTGGAGACACCGTATGTCTCACGTCATTTTTACTTCGGTCCGAGACATCGTATGTCTCACATCATTATCACTCCGTTCTGAGACACTGTATGTCTCACCTCATTTTTATTTCGGTTGGAGACACCGTATGTCTCACCTCATTTTCACTTCGGTTGGAGACACCGTATGTCTCACGTCATTTTTACTTCGGTCCGAGACACCGTATATCTCACATCATTATCACCTCGGTTCGAGACACCGTATGTCTTGCATCATTATCACTTCGGTCCGAGACACCGTATGTCTCACATCATTATCACCTCGGTTCGAGACACCGTATGTTTCACATCATTATCACTTCAGTTCGAGACACCGTATGTCTCACCTCATTATCACTTCGGTTTGAGACACCGTATGTCTCACATCATTACCACTTCGGTTCGAGACACCGTATGTCTCACCTCATTATCATTTCTGCCTGAGACACCGTATGTCTCACCTCATTATCACTTCGGTTCGAGACACCGTATGTCTCACATCATTATCACTTCGGTTTGAGACACCGTATGTCTCACCTCATTATCACTTCAGTTCGAGACACCGTATGTTTCAAATCATTATCACTTCGGTTCGAGACACCGTATGTCTCACCTCATTATCACTTCGATTCGAGACACCGTATGTCTCACCTCATTATCACTTCGGTCCGAGACACCGTATGTCTCACCTCTTGGTTTGAGACGCCATACACTCTCACTTGTTCGAACTACGATTTGGCTTGATTCCCACCTGGGATACGTAGGAATCCTTTCTCAAAAGTTCCATCCATCCGACCTCATCAATAATTTTCCTCCATCTGCCATATCCCAGCCGCTCATTGGGATTGGGTCCTTTTTATCGACAACCTCACTTCTTCCATAAGCGGCGTTGCCGAGGGGCTTTGTGAGTATGCCAATTCGCGACCCTTTATAGGTGCATTTTAATATGATAGAATTGCACTAGGGGGCATTTTGGTAAATTTCCGGTCCATTCCGAGACTTCCGGAAACTTTTTATAAGTTTTCGCAAAGGAAGTACTTTTAAGTATTTTTCCCATGCAAAAGGACCTACAAGGAATAAATCAGTTTGGATTTATTGGGAATTAAACTGGAATGTTCCAGAACCAGGTTTTGGCGCCAGAAACGGTTATGGGTGTGCTCAGTCGTGCGACATCTCGAGCCATGGAAAATGGATGCAGGAGGTCGTGCGACACAACTCAACCATCATCAACAGCCTATAAATTGGACCCTCCCCCTCTCATTTCTGGATCCCTTTTCAGCTTCCAAAAGTCACCCTGCCAAAATACGCCCAGAAACCCCTCTCTCTCTCTCCTAAAACATACACAACACACACCAATCCCCTCAATTTAATCCCTCTCTCTCTCATCCAATTCACCCATCTACCTTCATACTTCACATCCACCTTGGAACTCTTAATCCAGCACTCCATCTGTGTTTGGATCACCATCCCAGCAGCTGAATCGAAGGTCTCTACACCTAACTTGGTGTAGAGATTGTGGACACTACAAGGGTAACAATTCCCTCCTTCTTTCTCTCATATTTGCCATTTTGCTTGTTCATTGCAATCTATATTCATCCACTTGATAATAAAGCTCCATCCGCTCTGATTATCAAGTGGCAATCGCCATCTCTTTGTTTAAGTTGTTTTGCTTAGTTTAATTTCATATTCATGGCTTGATCTCTTCATATTTGTTGCTTGTTTGTCAAGGGAGTGTGGATCTCTCCATATCCACATCCCCTTGGTCAATTCATTGTGAATTTGTGGTCCTTTGAGATGATTTGGTGTTGTGATTGGACCTAATTTGATCTCAGTTCATCCTGTGCTTAATTCTGTAAGGTTTCTGCAGGTGGAAACCTGTGTCACGCGACACAACTGGACATGTGTAGTCCTGTGTCACGCGACACAAGTAGCCACTCTGCAGAGACCATCATTTCAAGTTGTAATTCGTACATCTGGTTTACTTTTCACCCAAAATAGAGTGTGGATCCTCAATATCCACACTCATTTGAAGTGATTGGGTGGATCTCTGTTAATTCTAATGTCCATTCTGTAAGGTTTCTACACATGGCAATTCGTGTCACGCGACACAACTAGCCTGGCTGGTCCTGTGTCACGCGACATATATTTCCATTCTGCAGAAATCACTTTTCCAATGTAATCTGTTCTTCCTCATTGTAAGTGAGATGTGGCCTCCCATAGTAAAGGGCTCACAAGTTGTAATTCCTCCTTTTGAGCAATAAAACAAAGCACTTATATGCATTTTATTACATATTTTGTCACACACAATTCGCACACACGTTTGAATGTTTTGAATGTTGAACATAGAAATACTCGTCTACGGACGAGGCGTGTTGGGTGAACTCTCGGTTCTTCCCAACACGTAACCTGACCCCCGAACCCAAATTCTCTTTTCAAAAAGGTTTTCAATATTTCCTTTAAAACGGCGTGGCGACTCTCAAAATTTAATCATTTTTCGGCGAGCGCACATTCACCTCCCTATCTGTCAGGTCCTCTTCAATCTGGTCGACCAACTCGTTAAACCTTGTGAAATAACTCATGGTGCTTTCTGTTTTACCTTGAGTCAGGTTGTTCAGGTCGGTGACTGTCTTCTTACGGGCCCCAGCCATAGAGAATTGATCTAGAAACTTCTTCCTCATGTACTCCCACGAGGTTATACAACCAGCGGTCAAACCACGAAACCAGTTCAGTGCTGCACCGGTGAAGGTGCTGGTCAATGCCTTGCACAGCACGTCATCCCTGGAGAAGACTAAACACATCGTGGCTTCAAAATTCTATATGTGGTTCAAGGCGTTGGTCATGCCTGAATACTTGTCCAACGAAGGTAGCTTGAAACCAGTAGGAGGACTTCTATCAAGCAAATCCTGGGCCAATGGTCGAAGAGTACTGTATTTTCGTTCGACCTTCCCATCATTCTCTTTTCTGTTGGCCTCCATGGTGTCTAACCTCCTTTTCAGATTGAGGAACTCCCTATCATCTAAGTCGCTCCTTTGATGTGAGACAGTGTTGGACTTTTGTCTCTCATCCCTGTGGGGCTCTCTTCTAGAGATGGTCCGCTGTCTTTCATTCCGTGGGGGTGTCACCTCTCTCCTATCTCGATGGGACAGCAACCTTTCTGCTTTTGAGGGCGACCTATATCGAGCCCTATCAGCTGCGAGCCTCCTTCTCTGAGCTGAGTCAGCCTCCTGCTCCCTCTGCTGATTTAATATATCTCTCGGGCCGCCTATGGGGTCAATGGAAATATGGGAGGGAGCAGGCATCTCGATCCTTTGTTGCTCAGCAGACGGTCTGAGACCTCCATTAGTCCATATGTGGGAAGTGATAGAAGGAGCTACTCTTTGTGATCTCCTATCATCTTTGTTTGGGGATTCAGGCATCTCCAGCAACTCATCTTGTACATCGAGCAAGCTTTGCAGTATTCTAGACCGCTCCAACAAAATATCCTTCCTGCTGGGATGAGTAGTTGAGGGACTTTTAATGTCGCCTGCAACCGTTCGACCCACTTGGGCCCTCTTAACTGGCTGGTTCGTCCCCTGATCAGGCATAATCCTTTTCTGCCTTCGACCATCTTGTAAACCTTCACAGTCGACCACACTATTGGATCGAGTAGCTCTCCTTGGGGGATTGCCTAGTGGAGGAGGAGGCAAATTTGCAGTCCTATTCCCAGTGCCAGCGTCGATATTCCTTACCGTCCTACTGAGTGTTGGATCACTAGAGGATGATGCAGTGCGTTCGTCAGAAACCATGTTGAAGGTTTGATTAGAGTTTCAAGGTCTAGCATATTTCGTTCCTGGCAATGGAACCAAACTGATGCTGCAATGAACGTGTTGATCAGCCTTAGTCCAACAATTAGGTTGATCTCCTAGCTTTGACCTGAAACCAATGAACACACGACTAGCCGGGATGGTCTCCGGCTAAGACCCTCCGGCGTGATGATGACATATCACGTATTTAGCTTATAAATTGTATTGAAATCAATTGAACAACAAATAAGACATTACCTTTTAACGTTGGATGTTGTGAGGCATTTATAGCCTTGATAAGAGCTATTATTGTAGTAGGATTGTATCGAATCCCATAAATCATGGAGAAAATATCGGCATAACGTACTCCGAGATTGTAGGAGGCAGTTATGGAAAGAGTCTTTGATCGACGTATGTCTCTGTAGGTCGAGGTCGCCTGAGTAGATCAAGGTCGACCTGACTTTGTATCATAGTCTGATAGAATTCATGTAAGAAGATGATCGTATGTCGGACGAAGGTAGGTCGGGACCAAGAATGGTCGTACAATGAGCTAGGTCGACTGATCTTTGTTGTTGGGCCATGGGCCTTGTAATAACTGGGCCGGTCCACATGATGATGTTTATGTAAGAAGGTCTGAATAGTTGGACTTTGTACGTTGGGTCTAGCCCGTCACTTTTATTCCGTTCACATGGTTTGAACTTGGTTTTAAATTTTGGTCTAAATTGCGAAAACAAATCGCGGTCTAGATTAAACACCAAACCATGACAGTTCGGTTTGGTTTGGTTTGAAAATTTATATGGTTCGGTTCGGTGTGTGATTTCCTCAAACCGATTACTATCGATTTGATCTTTAAATTAGCCCATATCGAACCAAACCGAATCATTTACGCCCCTAGTTTGGGGTGAAGTGTAATGTTGAAAAGGTGGGTCAAAATAATATGTGTAAAAATTCAAATCAGAGACAAATAAGTCATATTTTTGGATCTGAAAAATAAAATGTCATTAACTGGCTTTCAGATCTGAATTGAAATAAAAAACAAATGAACTTATTTTGAGAATGTCTAAACGATTAAATGTTAAGAGGCAAATAAGTGCTGAGAAGAAAAAATAAACGAGGTCTAACACTGACACTTGGTAACACACATCGACAATTCTAAACACTAAAACTGACACTTTAATTATAATCACGCTGATGCTTCTAAATATTAACACTCACACTTATTAATACTTATTATTTATTAATACATCGCACTTATTAATACACATTAACACTTAGGCTCCGTTTGTTTCATGTAAAACATTTTCCGGAAAATGTTTTCCTTGTTTTCGGGTGTTTGTTTCAAGTAAAATGTTTTCCGAAAAATGTTTTACCTACTTTCGAGTGTTTGGTAACCACTTGTAAAAGAAAGTCAAATGTAAAACATTTTACAAGGATGTAAAAAAAGGAGGTTTTCTTTGTAAAATGATTTACCAATTTCAAATTCGTAAATCATTTTACAACTCTTGTTCTTGGCCTTAATGTACAACTCATATTACGCTCGGTACAACATAATAATAATAATAATTAAAAAAAAAATTTAACTGCCCCCACCCACCCCACCCCCCCCCCCCCCCCAAAAAAAAAAATTTTTTTTTTGAAACCGCCCCACCCACCCCCTGCCTACCCCACCCCCCACCCCCCCCCAAAAAAAAATTTTTTTTTTTTAGAAACCGCTCCACCCGCCCCGCTCTGCCCCTACCCCCAAAAAAAAAAAATTTTTTTTTTTTTGGAAACCGCCCACCCACCCCGCCTACCCCACCCTCCCCCCAATTTTTTTTTTTTTTTTTTTTGGAAACCGCCCACCCACTTCCCCTGCCTATCCCACCCCTACCCACCCCCACCCCCCAAATTTTTTTTTAATTTTTTTGAAACCGCCCCACCCACCCACCCCGCCTACCCCACCCCACCCTCATTCTCCCCCAAAAAAAAAAAAAAATTTTTTAATTTTTTTTTTTGGTAACCGCCCCACCCACTCACTCCCCCCCCCCAAAAAAAAAATTTTTTTTTTTAATTTTTTTTTTGTAACCGCCCACCCACCCCCCAAATTTTTTTTTTTTTTATTATTTTTTTGAAACCGCCCCACCCACCCACCCCCTGCCTACCCCACCACCTACCCACCCCAACCCCCCACCCCAAAAAAAAATTTTTTTTTTTGGAAACCGCCCACCCACCCCTGCCTACCCCACCCCTACCCACCCCACCCACCCCCCAAAAAAATTTTTTTTTTTGGAAACCGCCCCACCCACCCCCCGCCTACCTCACCCCCACCCACCCCCCCCAAAAAAAAATTTTTTTTTTTTTTTTTTGAAACCGCCCCCCCCACCCCTCGCCTATCCCACCCCCACCCACCCCCCAAAAATTTTTTTTTTTTTTTTTTTTGGAAATCGCCCCACTCCACCCACTCTACCCACCCCCCCAATTTTTTTTATTTACACTCTACTTCTAACCCCCCAAAAAATATTTTTTTATTTTTTATTAAAAAATTAAAAAAAAAAATTTGGGGGGGTGGGTAGGGGGGTGGGGTAGGCAGGGGGTGGGTGGGGCGGTTTCCAAAATTGATTTAAATTAATAAAAAAAGGTGACATTTCCGGAAAACATTTTCGTCAAATTTGTCAAACAACTGAAAACAAGACCATGATATTTTACAAGAAAACATTTTACATGGAAATCTTTTTACATGAAAACATTTTACAAGGAAACCTTTTTACATGAAATCATTTTACATGAAAACATTTTCCGAAAAATGTTTTACGCAAAACAAACGGAGCCTTAGTAACACACACAAACAACTCTAAATACTCACTAACAATTATTAACAAATGTTGAAAGTCCTAGTTCGAATGTTTATAAGTGTTAATACGAATCATTCACATTTTATAACACTAAAATTGACAGTTACTAGGAAACAAATGCTTTTTCAAAATTCCATTTTTCTAAGCATAAGAAAAAATGTTTAGAATTTTTTTTTTTTTTTTCGTAATGCCAACTCCTTATTTTCACTTTCAAAATGACCTAGTTTATGGCCGGTTAATATCTTACTACATCAACAATTCTCTTTGGCAATATTTTTCTACATATTTTTGTCAAATATCCAAAAATCTCGCTTAGTCAACATTTTTATTAAGTCTTAGATGAAAAAACAATATATTTCATATTTTAGCCAAATACCAAATATCTCCCTTAGTCAGTCAGCATTTTTATTAAGTCTTAGATGAAAACGTGACAATAATCAAGTATATCAATGGCGAAGCCACATTGACTCCATGTGGAGATGGTCAAACGGGTTGTCCGGTCCAACCCGTTTGGCAAAAACCCGTGGTAAAAACGAATTTAAGCCCTTTTGTCGGTCTCACCAAACGAGCCTAAACCTGTCACGTCCCAAAAAAGCCCTCTAAGCCCGCCCGTTTGTCTCAGATCTAAAGATATACGAGCTTAAACGGTTTTCAGTTTTTTTTTTTTAAATCAGAAAAAATCAGAAAAAGCTTAGAAAAAATAAAAATAAATAAAAAATAATTTAGTATTTAATAAGCTATTTAAAAAATATATAAAATCACTTATACATAAAAAATTAGTTATTTTATAGATATAACAAAACAATAGTTTATACGGTATCAACAAATAAAAATTATTTAAACTAAATTGTTTTCTAAAAGGTATAAATTATACCTTTTAGAAAACAATTTAGTTTAAATATTTTTTATTTGTTGATAATTTGCTTATATTTCTCCTTTAAAAAATAAATTAAATGAGGTAATAATATAATCAATTTAATAATAAAAACTCTAGGAATATTTATTTCATAATTTTTTGGTGGAAAATTTTTATTGTCTTCAAATGATACAATTTAAAATTACATATTTTTAAAATAAAAAGTATTCAAATTTTCAAATGACATGGCTTAAAAATTTAACAAAGTATTGAAAATAAATGAGTTTTCAAATCTTCAAACTAATTATGGCCATTCAAATCTTCAAAGTTTTCAAAAAGCTTTAGGTTTTCAATATTGTTATTGCTTCAAAGTCTTTGAATTTGTTGAAATTTTCATCTTCTTCTAGTATACTTCTCGCAAAAACTACTCGTTGAGATTGTCTTGTTCGAGGTTATTATAATCATCGTCTTCAAGATCCCGGAATGTGCCTTGTTTTCTGAACTCAGCGTCATCCCAGTCCGCAATACAAATCAATCTCTCGATAAGAACGGGTTTGAGTTGGTTTCGCTTTAACGTCACGACTATTCATGCAGCACTAAAAGCAGTCTCTAATGCTACCGTGTACACCGGAGGGGTAAATAGATCACGTGCCATCGCCGAAAGAATAGGATAAATATTAGCATGCGATTTCCACCATTGCAAGACATTCAAAATTTCAAAACTTTCACCATCTAATTGGTAATATGGGCTTTCAAGGTATTAGTGTAATTCATATACACCACTTTGAGAACCACTACTAGATGAGAATGAAGTTTTTCCTTTTGTCATGAAACCCCATCATTTTTTAACATTTTTGTTGCTCCAAACCCTTTTCTTTCGCATGTTATGTTTGGTCCATTTAGTGTTCTACAATAATGGTTGAACAAACGATATAGGATTGTGTGAATTTCCCTCAGTTTGCTCTTGTACAAAGTGTTTACAGTATCCGCGTTAAGCTCGGGCCTCGCGTTCTCATAAAATTCATCAAACAAGGCACCTAATGAGGAGAACTTAATCCTAGAATCCATTATGTTCGCTAATTGGGAAACTACGGGAAAATATTCATAATATTTTGTAAATTTAGTTTTCATTTTCATAACAGCACCTCCAAACATGGCATGTGATCTAAATTGCCTAATAACTTCACTTAGAACATTTATTTCACGACACAAAATATGGGAGGTGGGATAATAATTTCTCAAAAAAATCTTGGTTGCCCTCCTCCAAAGTTTAAGTAAATCTAAAAGCTCGATATCTATCGACCAATAATACTCACTAATTTTGTAGTACATTTGATGATTAGAAAAGTATTCCCTGAGGACCACCCTATATTCGACAACTCTCTTCAACATTTTATAGGTTGAGTTCCACTTAATATCCTCGGCCACTTGAGGTTTCTTGTATTTCATGTTATATGCACCGCATAAATTGACATAAATTTTCAACATTGGGCCGGAATTTTTGATAACATGGGAGGTCGTGTTAATGCTATTGGTTACAGACTTTAATGAGTGGATCAAATCTTGGACACATATATTAACAATGTGGCATGCACACCTAACATGAAACAAAGCGCTATCTAGGGGAGAATTAAGAGCTTTGATCAACATTGTGGCGGTGAGGATATTGTAAGTCGCATTATCAAAGGATATTATTAAAATTTTGTTGGTGATAACATACTCATTCAATACATCCTTAATGTGACTTGTACATTGCAAACCCGTGTGGGGATATGGCTTTGTTCTAAAGGAAATTACCCTCTTTTGCAACATCCACCCATCGTCAATCCAATAAGCGGTTATACAAGTGAAGGTTTTAGAACTATAACTTAGAGTGGCCTTCCAAGCATTGGTGGTTAAGCAAACACTACCCTTGAAATTTTGGAGGTCGCTCGCTAGTTTAAGTTGACGATTTTGGAAGAGCCTCTTTATATGCCTAGTAATAGTTTGGCGGCTCATTGGTTGGTGTGAAGGGTTGAGGCCTTTAGAATAGCGGGTGAGTCTATCATAATTCGAAAGTGAAAGAGGCAATCGACAACTCAATAGTAACATTGTTATCAAATCGACGTCCACTTTTTGGTAAGTGATACATGGTATATTGAGTTGCGTTTGCACGGTACCATCTATCCCTTTAGTGGCTTTTCGATCATGTTTATCCATGTGCCTCTTTAAATGGGAGGTACCATTAACACCCGTCGGGGATATAAATTTTGAGAAGCTCTTGCACTTGGCCTTTGTTTCACCGTCAACAATTATCAAATCATATAAATGGGTATACTTGGACACTCTAGGTTGTGCCTTTGCCTTACCCTTACCCCGCTAGTTGCACTACCCAAGGCAATATCGTTAGTAGGTCTATCTGAAATTGTATGGATTTCATGGGTGACTTGTACATCGTCATCGTCATACTCACCCCCTCCTCACCCCCATCTATGTCTTGTATGTAATGATAGTTTATATATGTATAATTTGTGTTGGACTCATTCATCCAATTCGGGGTTGAATTCGGAGTATAGCCGAAAAATAGAGGGGTGTTGATTGGGGTTGAGGATTGATTAATCAGATCAAACATAATTTGATCATTATGGTGTAAAAGTGAATTATCAATTGGTCATAAATTTTGCTGGGGTACATTTTGTGGGATTTGATTTTGTGGTGGGGGGTTGTGATATGTAAATATATCATTAACAAGATATTCCATAATAACTAGCAATATAAAATAACTAGCAATTACAATTAAAAATGCAGCATTTAAAAAAATAATTTTTGAATTTTTAAAAATTTATAAAGATTAAATACTTTTGGCAATAATTTACTAGCAATAAAAGTAAACAATTATAATTTTTTTTAGATTTAATCACAAAGATTAATTACTTAATGCAATAATTAACTAGCAAGATATGCAAATATAATTTTATTTATTTTTTGAAATATTTGGAATTTATGAAGATTAAAAAAATTTAACTATTTAACACAATATTTAAATAGCGAGTAAACAATTAAATAATTAAAACAATAAAATTACCTTCAGCTTTTACGATATAATCATAAAGTTTTGCTTTGTAAATTTTCATGTATTTTTTTCTTCGAATAGAAACATTAAATTGAAAATAATTTGATAGTTTGAGTTTGAGAGAATTCTATGATATACTGATTTTTTTGTGTGAGAAAAATGGTAAGACTTTCTCTTCTATTTATAGTAATTATAAATACACTAGTACCGTGCCCGTGCCGGTTGGCACGGTGAACAGTATGAAATGAAAAGAAATAGAAAAAATAATATTGTCTTTATAGATTTATTCTCAATCAATCTTTATCTAGGGAGAGAAAAGTATTCGAAGAAAAAGAAGAAGTAACCAAGGTGGAAGAAAAAAATATAACCAGAACAACAAAGTGTAAATGTGAGGTGGGGTAAAGTGTAAGTCAGAATTTCCGTACACAACATCACAAATACAAAGTCCGTAATCTAAAATGTATAGGTTGTTATTAAAAAAATGGATGAACAAATCAAAAGATAATCTTTAAAATTGAGAAATAAATAGAATGCTTTCCATGCCTAAATTATTTTGATGAAAAGCAATCATAAATTATGAATAGAATAAAAAATATAGAAATAACAATCATTGTTTTGTTAACAACAAAAAACTAATCTCTTGGTTCCTCTTTGACGACACTGACGGAAATCAAAGCTTCACCTTGAACTCTTCTTACATACTCTTCTGCATACTCTTCCTGCATTTACAGACTAATAGATATCAACCACATTAATTTAACTATTTGATGCATTATATTCAATTATATTTGAACATAAAAAAACATACCAATTCGGTGAATAAAATTGGATCATCCCAAATATCATCATATATCAAGGGAGGTGGAGAAATTTGTAACGTATCAATTGGAGGTTTACTCTCTTGTATATTTTTAGCCGCAAGTTGAGTCTCTTGTAGTTTTTCAGCCGAATGTGCAGGAGCCTATTATAAACATGTATAAGATCAATATATATATATATATATATATATGTGTGTGCAATATTTTATAAGCATTATGATCATTAACATTTATGTAAATATAATAACTATTTACCATATCACTTTGTGATTAAAGCCTTATAGAAGAACTTCAGGATAAACAATATTTGTTGTGGATGTGTTATCTTCCATTGGCAAGAGAATCGTTATCCTACTGAACGCAGTACATCGAGATAACACAACATATAATTGGCCATGAGTAAACACCGGTGTCCGAAGATCAATGCCGACAAACTTAACAGATTGACCTTGTGACTTATTTATAGTCATTGCAAAGCACAACCTAATTGGAAATTGGTGTCTTGTAATTGGAATAGTAAGTTCAGTCGCAGAAGGTGTATGAGAAATTCTTGGTATGGATATCAAATTTCCTGCTTTATCTCCGGATAAGATTTCAGCTTCAATAATACAGTGCCCACATTGAACTACCCTTAATCTTGTTCCATTGCACAAACCATCCTTAGGTGCAAGATTCCTCAACAAAATAATTGGACAACCGACTTTCAACTGCAAGTGTGAAAGGGGAAGACCGACAGGATTCAATGAGTTCAAATACTCTATTGGGAGGGGTAAATATGTCACAAAAAATTAAAATTTGATAAAGGAGCCGTTATAAAAAATTTGAACAAAAATAACCCTCAAACAGATTTATTAACGAATATATTTGATAACATTATAGACATTTACAAAAAAAAAAAAAAGCGCTAAACGGGCCACATCCCAACAGATCTTCTAATACGCGGGCCAAATCCCGATCCGTCACAATGTGGTATGTCCAAGTCCTTCCCGTTACTTATGCGGGCCGGCCCACGGGCACGTGCTCAACGGGCCAAGGAACACGGGCTTGATGGGCCTCCCGCGGGACTAAGCCCAAATTGACCATCTCCAACTCTATGGGGTCATGTAACCCCATTCAATTTCGGAATATGTCAGTTTTAGCACTTTCAAATTTTTAGAAAAATGATATTTTACTATTAAATGATGAATTTATACATTTTGATTTCTTTAATTTTGAAAAAATTTTGCATTAAATTATTATTTAAACCAGGTAGTATCCTAAATTTGTATACATCAATTATACTGATTATCTCAAAAATCTCGACCCCATTTACAAAAATTTCTTGCCTCGTCACTAAAGTATACCATATTTTTTTGTGAGTTTAATGATAATAATGTCAATTATAAAAATTAAGGCCACATCTTCGCTTAAAAAAAAATTAAAAAAAATTAAGGGCACATCTGTATTTTATCCAAAGTTGAGGATCATATCTATGCATTTTCCTTTTTTTTTTTTTTTTGAACGAATGCATTTTCCCTAAATTAAGTAACATAAACCTAATTATTAACGGTCAACTTGTTTTCATTAGCGTGCACCATTTCTCTTTTAGTTGTACGGAGTACCGAATTCCAATTAATGCAAGCCAACAAATTAGTTGAATAGATTTCAATGCCCAGAAACGGAAAATAATCTCACTTTAAAATTTAATTTACTCAATTAGGAATGGCTCTCATAATTGTTTTCAAATTCAAATAATCTTGTATTCATTCGTGTCAATACAGTAAAGATTTCTTAAAGAAGAAGAAAAAGATAAGCTAAAAAGGCTGTTTGAAATCAAACAGAAGCAACCCAGGAAGCAATTGATTGATGGTAGAGAGTTGAATGATCAGAGTTACTCTCTCTCTCTAGAAATCTCTCTTTTCTAGAGAGAGGGTGAAAAGGAAAAAATGAAGACTTGGGAAGCGTGAGGAGAGAGAGAGAGAGAGAGAGAGAGTGTGGGAGTGATGGGGACATGCGTCGTCCTGGGGGATTCCACGTGGCGAGACGGCATTGGTGGTTGGTTTTCTCCGGAGGGAGGGACTCTTTGCAACAACAACATCAGCACAAAGCAATGCTGCCAATGTCAGTTTATGTATATGTGTGACCCCGGTAATTCCGTATCATATGCTCTCTCTCTCACATCACAAGCACTTTCTCTCTCTAGTTTTTTCATTTTGTCCCCTCTTTCCGCTCTCTCTCCTCCCATATCTATTTCATCTTTCTTGCTCCCGTATGCCCTAACCTCTCTTATGCTCGTTTTGGGTATCAATCTGATGTTGTTGGGTTATTGAATTCTCGTGAGCTTTGATCTAATTCTTGGATTGGGTATGAATTTTTCTCTCTATCTCTCTCTGTGTGTTACTTGCAGTAATTGTTTGTATCTACTGATTTATTGGCTAAAGGGGGCTGTGGGTATTCCTAATTTAATCCAAATTGAGATGATTTTAGTGTGTTCACTTGTTTTAACTGCTTGATTGGTGTGAATTTTGTGTTATAAGCTTTAGTTTCTGGTAAAAAATTGATCTTTTTGGGTTATCAGTGGATGGGATTACTGGAATCCGTTTTTTTGGGGTTTAGTATAATGGTTAGTTGAAATTGTTTAACTGTTTTTGCTGTGTTTTTATTTCCCCCATAGTATGTTAGGTAGTAATTAGCAAGTTGATGATTCTATTATTCGTTGTTTTGTTTGTTTTAGCATTTGATGTGGTTTATTTGGGAACTGAATGGCTCTTATTTATTGTTATGATGTTTATTGAATTGATATTCTGAAGTTCTGTTAAAAACTTTGGAGTTGCTCGTCAAATGGCGTAGTCAAATGGGTTATGGGTTTTGAGATCAAGGGTTTATCAATGGAATAAGGCTTAGCCTAATTGTGCTGGTTGCAGTTTCGTTTACAGTGGAGGTGGAAAAAAGAGTTGGGGAAGCTTTGATTGCATTGAAAAAGGGAAATGGGTTCTGAGTTTGTAGGACCAAATGCGATTGGTTGGTGGGTCTGGGGCGCTTGTACAAAATATTTCTGGGTAATCAAAACGGAGCTTTGGGTTTTGAGATAAATGGTTGGCATACTGATTAAGATTCGGTCCGCCTGCAAGTGGACGGAGGCTCGTATCTCATGGAGGTTGTAGAAGAGAGCTTGGAAATCAGCCTTGTGGTGAATAAATCTGTGTTTTTTTTAGGGTTAAATGCGATTGGTTTGTGAGTGTGAGGTACTAGCGTGGATCGGTACATCATTTAATACTTCATGGGACGTTGGGTGATTTAATTGTGGTCATCTAGATTCAAACTGTATTTTGTTGTTCCATGCTTGGTATTATTAATAGCTTGTCTGATAGCTGCACTGGTATTTTGATTCAAAATTTCATGAATTGGGATTGTGGTTTTGAACATTGGCCGTCTTAAATTACTTTAGTTGCACTAGTGACTTGGAACTACAAAATGATTCAACCTAAATAGGTTAATCTTAGTATGGATTATTCTCTCTCCTATCTAAAATAATTGTCCACTTTGATTGGGCACACACTGTTAAGGAAATCAATTTGACTCGTTAAAAAAATTAGCAATTAGTGGATACAAGCGCTCACAATTAAACGGAATGTGAACTTATTTTGAATCAACCCCAAAAGGAATAGGGGACACTTATATGGATCGGAACGAGCACTTGCTCATATTTCATACTTAACTTCAAGGTGTTGTTTGCATTCATTATGCTCGGGCATATGAATTTAAGGTTCCAAAACTATTCGAATAGTAATGTTAAAATCCATGGCTTTTGCATTCTGACTTAATTTTCTAAGCACATATATAGCTAGGATTTCAACTCTATGTATTAGCTGCACCATCTACTATTTAAGATGGTCTAATCCCTTTCTGTTCCCTTTTTGTTGCATGTGCATAAGCTCATGCAATATACATTCTTACCAAGATATCGCCAAATGAAGGCGATTGGATTTTTGTAAAAGCCGCAGTCATGCACATAGAGTTGGTTTGGTTGGCGTCAGATAATCGTGGCTTTAACAACAATGTTTTTTAAGATTTTCGATGACAGTAATGGCAGTTGTATTCCTTTCTGATGCTTGAGAGAGAATCATAAAGTTGAGTTTGGTCAAACATACTATTTATATACGACTTGTTGAGTAGAATGGGGCTTTGCCTTTTTTTTTTTGAACCTTGTTTCATAGCATTTTTATGGCATTTATTTCAGTTTCCTATGAATTTGATTTTGATATTATTGAAGTGAGCTTAACTCTTATTTTTCTACTTATCCTTATTGTTTCTTTGCGCATTTTTTGTGTTTAGGTTTCTATGGTTTGGTTTTGTTCAACTCTCTTTGTCAAATGTTCATGGTTATTTCAAGATATGAACTAAAGATCTCAACCTTCTTGATGGTCCTCAATAACCTGCAATATTCTTCACAGCACTGTTCTTCATGAATGAAAAAAAGGTTCCTGGGATGGAGGACAATGGTTCATTAACTAGTAGAATAATTAATAGAAATTGGGTCTTGAAGCGCAAGCGGAGAAAGATACCATTTGGTCCAGACAAGTCCAATAAATATGATTGCATTCCATCAGAATCTCATACAAATGCTTCGCCAACACTTATTGATAATATTGCTTCTGCTCGTTCTTCTAGCAAGAAGAAAGGACATGATAGGGGTGAGCCCTTCTCTCTCTCTCTCTCTCTCCCCACCACTCTTAATGAGTGGTTTTGTGTGTCAATCTCCATTTTATAGCATCTTTTCCACCTTACATTTTTTTCACTTCTTGGTATATAGGCATGTTTTATTTAGAACATACATAATTACGCCAGCTTGTTTTGTGTTCTCTCCTTCGTTGGCTGTACTTCTCTTAACGATGTGTTATGGAAATGCTAATACTAAATATCCTCTTTTCTTCTTCACTAAGAAATCAGCCATGGTGGATTGAGCTACTTATCCTATTTTATACCTTCTTCACCAAGCAACCAGCATTCTCGTCATTCTTCTATTTCAGGCTTTCTGCTCCTTGTGAGCTGCATTTTTTAAGTTCAAATGCCTGTTCTTATTATTGGAGCTTGCGCCGCAGTCAATGTGTTTTTAAGAATACCTAGTCATCTAAAAGCTATCTTATGACCATCTTGTGTTTTTAGCAGTGTACAACACTTACAGTAGTAGTGTTGACTTTTTTTTTTTTTTGTCTTTCAGTACTATTATGAATGTTCCATCTGTGATCTTGGTGGTAACTTGCTTTGTTGCGATAGCTGTCCAGAAACATATCATCTTCAATGCCTAGATCCGCCTCTTAAGGTTTGTTCAATGATAATAGGCTAATGCATTTCTAGTCTTGTTTGTTTTTTTATTAATCTATACTGATATTTAGTGCTAATTATCGTCTCTTCATTTGTTTGGTCATTTGTTGTTTCTAGCGCATTCCTAATGGTAAGTGGCAATGTCCAAAATGTTCTCTTAAAAATAACCCAGCTGATGCCACTATCGAAGTTGATCCTATCTCTAAGCGAGCAAGAACAAAGATGGTGGTTGGAAAATCTAAAAGTGGAAGTGAATCAGTCAGAAATGACAAGATCTCCCGGATTTTGAGGAGCTCTATTACTGGAAAGAAAGGATCATCGGGTAAAGGCAAATATTCTTTATCCCACACTGAAGAAGATGCATCTTGCGCTACCAAGCCTAGTCATCCGTCTGACGATATTTCTGCTGAGGGTAATTCATCATTTTCGAATGTTGATACTGGGAAAGAGTTGGAGGCATCTCCTAATGATGCATTTGAGGAAACAAAGTCGGTTATGGAGTTGAAGACAAAGGAAGAGACCTCTGGCAGGAAGTCTGTCCTGTCTTGTGGTGAAGATTCTCTAGGGAACAATGGTGTTCTAAAGTTAGATGCTTTAATTAACAAAGCTCGAAAAAGAAAGCGAAAAAGTTCCTTTTGGGGAAGTTCAAAAAGAAGGCGAGGACCGATGAAGGAAAATGTACTGCTGATAATTCTCGAAACGTGGATCAAAGGCTCATTTAGGATGCCTTGGAATTAGTAAACCTCAACGAAAGCGCAAGTCAGTGAATGGGGCATCTGCATCTCTATCAAAAAATCATGTGGGTCGAGATGAGGTATAAAATCCTAACTCACCGGATTGTTAACTCTTGTGTTCTTTACTAAAGTTTGTTTTGTTAACCTTTTATTTGCTTATCAAGCTTTCAGTTTAGGATCTTTCACTTTCTTGTCACAAGCTTAGAAAATAGGGGAAAAAAAGAGAGCAAATTCCATCACAAAATAGTGTGACGTTTGCGTATGCAACACTTCAATGCATTAATCAACTTTCCGTAATTAATTGTTTGGCTAGTATAGTATTAGTCTTTAGATTATGTGTAAGAAAGAATTATTACCTGTAAACAACTACAAATGATGGTTTTCAAACTGGAGTTGGCATTGTGAGATCTATCCTCAAATCATGAAAGGTCATCAAGAACTTGTTTTTTTTTTTTTTTTGACTGGTAAACAGGTCTATTACAAAGCGAAGAATATTCATTTCCGTGCACAAGAAGTTATCTCCCACAAAAAAGTGTGAAAACCAGAAAATTTAACGTATTTGCGAGACGCCGTCTTCTAGATGGAGAAAATATAGAGAAGGAGGGTTGGAAGTGAGCGGTGGCGTCTTCTACGTTGGCCTTTTCAGCATTTTCAAATTGAGTGACAATGATAACAGTGATGAAGTTTGCAACTCAAATATGTCAAAAAGCCCATTCCCCTGCAAGTAAGCTAGTGATAGGTGCATGGTGTAGAGAAGAAACTCAGATCAAACGTAATGGTTTAATAGGGTGTTTAACTTTTCCGCCTTTGGAAAATTAATGTTATGGAAGGAATGAAAGTGTCAATACATGGAACCACATATAGTCGCAATTTGTAGAAACTTTAAAACTACATGGAAAAGAAATAAATGGAGGAATGTCCCTACTGTGAGTAAGATCGGAGTTCTAGTGAATTATCAAAGAAAGCAAGAGAAAGCAACAAGACGCTATGAGCAACAATTAAGTTAGGATATTGGTTTATTAATCAACTGTGTGACGACCCAAAAAATAAGCCCCTATTTATGACACACTTGGAGCGTAAGTGACGTCTACCTGACACCAACAACGACAAAACCTGTGAAATAAAAAATACCTTTTACAATCAACATAACCATTAACACAACAACAACAGGAGTCTAAGTAACTCTTGAACAACCATAAACAACTTCGGCTTAACTCGGAGTTCACTAAGCTAATACAATCCACAAGCCAGACATATGACTTTATACAAACTCA
The DNA here is from genome assembly GCA_022495995.1 of Adenophora triphylla var. japonica. Classification (NCBI taxonomy): domain Eukaryota; kingdom Viridiplantae; phylum Streptophyta; class Magnoliopsida; order Asterales; family Campanulaceae; genus Adenophora; species Adenophora triphylla. The sequence goes on from JAFEMH010001658.1 coordinate 24,419, forward strand.
TACATATACTCTTTGATTTAATATGATATAGATCCAAGACCTCAACTAACTACCCCATTTGTCTTTCCCTTCTGTCTGCACGTGAACTTCTTAACTGTTACAGTAGAACACAACCTGGTTCAACAAGTGAACACAAAAGAATGAGTATATATCAGTAAGAAATCCCTAAGTATAATATGCGGAAGCAATTAAATATAAGAATTGCAATTCATTTCATAAGGAATAAATGTACTGAAATCACACACACAATGATACACAATAAACTATAATGCATCAATCTTTCCAATGTAAATGTTACTATATTTGAAGACCATTCAATTCCATCATTTTCTCATTTCCATCTTTACCTAATACCTGTTTTCATTTCTCAATTTCAACTCTTCATATAATAATTATAACCTATAGATCACAATTTATTCCCAAACAATATATAACTCGGGCTCATATCGATATCACCATATATGAGTTCATATCGTAACACCAAATAATATATCACTATAATATCCTCCGTCAATATACACCTCGGGCTCATACTGATATCACTATATAATACGAGCTTATATCGGTATCACCAAATACTAAATATATATATTGTGAATCTCATATCGTATTTGTGTAAATACTCACATCCATATGTATATAATGTATCTATATATATATATATATATATCTCCCAATATTGCTAGGAGTATATAATACCAGATGGTGTATGTTCCATCACTTTTATCCATATATAGTGAATCTCATATCAGATTTGTGGGTTAAAATGACACCATTGTTTGTTGTACGATCGTAAAAAATGAAACAAATTTGGGTTAAAATAACAAATTTGGGTATAAAATGACACCATTGTTTGTGGTACGACGGTGAAAATGAAAAAAATAAAGTTTGATGGTAACAGTCAAACACGCCCCAAAGTACAATGGACAAAAACGGAGTTTTCCCTTGTCGTTATAATCACGCAAATTTTCGGTATAGGACAAAATTGGCAGCATGGAATTATTGCATTTAATGTATTAGTAAACAACAATTTGAACCTATAAAAGATAATAAGGGAAAGAATAAAATAAACCCATTGAATTTTGTGGCCGTACTAAAGGGAAAATCCATTTAAGTTCAAGATGAATAGTTAGAAGAAGTTGCGTGGATTCTAGACATAGAAATAGTGAAATGCAAAATTCAATGTTTGAATAAATGAAAATGAGATTAGGGTGTTTCTCTCAAACGGTGGAGTGCCATTAGCTAAGAAACTAAGCAGTTGGACAGGGGTGCGCATAAAATGCGAAAACGCCCCCATCCGAACCAATCCAATCCAACCAAACCAATTAATAATAAACCGAATCAAATTATTTGTTTGGTTTCAGCTTATATGTTTCCTAAGCCAAATATTTGGCTCGGTTTCGGTTTTCCTTATATCTATGGTAGTAACAACCTTACCAAACCAATTTATGTATGTGTGCGTGTATGCATTTGAATGATAAAAATTGGCCAAGCTACATTGATCCCCCTAAAGTATCCACCAAATGCAAATTTGCACCCCAACTTAAAAAGTGGGTGTGTTTGGTAGTTTAATTTCCAAATCGTCCCACTTTACCCCTAGCACTTTCCGAATCGTCCCAATTTTACCCCTGGTCAAGTCATGCCAGGGGGAAAATGGGATAATTTCAAAATTAAAGAATGAAACACACCCACTTTCAAACTGGGGTGCAAAGTGGAATTTGGTGGATACTTTGGGAGGCTAAATGTCATTTGGCCATAACAATTCTAGGTATATGGAGTATGTGTTGATTATTTTTCTGCTAACCAGAAAAAATAATTGGTGAAATTAAAATAAGGCTATAAAAATGAAATGTGAAACATACTAAAATATGATTTAAAGTAATTGTGTTTGTTTATAACATTCTTGTAAATTAAAGAAAAGTAAATTTGTCCTGGGAATTAAACTATGTTTTAGACTTTTAGTTGTATATGTGATTTAGTTGACGTCGTGAACTGCTACAAGTTAAATGTGATTTAAGTGATTCTATTAAAACAACATCTTTAAAAAAGGTAATGTATACGTTAGTTATTGAAATTTGATTTTGCAGATAGCTATAGAACTAAGGTTTAAGGTATATGATTAATAGATAATTATTAAGTTAGATAAGATTGATTGAGCAAGAGGGTATACAAAAGTGACAGTTCAAGTGCCTTGGTGAAAGATGAGGAAATTAAGACTGTTGCCTACTGAGAAAGATCCTTTTTCGATTTTTAAGAAATAATGAGATACTGCTAGCCTTGGAAAAGTTTGCAAGATTAGTGAGCGTGATCATAATTTGTCGCCCAAGTTTATTTGAATAAGGGCGCATACGAAAAGTAAATCTACTTATCAGAGCAAGACACATAAAGAATACATACCAATTCATGAAAAAATCTTTATCGAAGAGTTATGTTGCTTTAAACGGTCAGGTATTGTTAAGGTATCATCTAGGAATGGCCAACCAATGGAATATATAGTTTTGAAGAACAGTATTCCCCAGCTTTTTGTGAAATATATTTTTGTTTTATCATAAGTCTAACTTCTAACATTATTCCTTTCGTTAGAGGACGAGTTTCATTCTAGCAGATAATTGTAAAGTCACTTGGAATTTTTTTGGCTTACAATATTTCTTACCCATGTAGGCTTATTGTTGTACAACCTCTGTTCCAAAACGAATGACCAAAAAATTATCAAATTTGCTCTTGATCAAGAGCAAATTTGAAAAAAAAAAATTGGTCATTCATTTTGGTACAGAGGAGTAATTCATAGGGTAGATTATTCCAGATTCTTCTAATTTCCATCATTGCCCCTGCAGTAGGGTGACAATTCTTAACCTCAGCATTCAAGTGTGTAATCTTGCAGTTTCTAGTGTACTTGCTTACTTACTCATTTGTTGCTATTTCTGGCATTATTAATGTTCATTTGCTTGTGTTCCCTGCAGACTGTGCTCCAAGAATCTGCATCTGAAAAAGGAAAAGAGAAGCCGAAACAGTCACACATAATCATACTCCAGATGAAGTTCAACAGGTAACTTGAAACCATTTTAGTGCAGATGTGCTGGTCTTGTATATAAATACTTTTGTGACAATGCTTTCGGCCCATTTCCTGAGATAGCCTTTTGAATAGTTAAAAGTATAAGAATTTACTAAGTCACCTTTACTTTTAGGGCATAGACTTATAGGTACACATTGCAATCAAATGTGTACTTGAACACGGACAAGATATCAAGGGGAATAAAACAAAACTTATCAACAAAAGTGTTGGAAATATTGGTAGGTCCGCCCACGCCTTAGCCCGATCCAATCCAATTGACTGACCCAAAAGCCAAAGGGGTTAGGTGTTATTTTTTGTAACTTCTGGTAGTTAATAAAACAGTTTATTAACGGGCTTTTAAAAGGGGACATACGGTATAAGGGACAGACACAACGTAAAGAATACATTCTATCTCTCCTATCTCACGCATGGCCTAGAGAGAAAACTGAAAGGGATATCAGTTTCTCGCCGCATAAGAGCGGAACTCCTCTCTTCCTCGCTGTATCTCCATCTCACGCACGCACACAACAGTAAAGAACAAAGCCATGATTCTCCGACACGACTCCATGAACTGTGGAACTTGAGGATCATTCCCACGATCATCGCCGTGGTTTGATTCCCATCGCTGAATAACCGGAGAATCAGAGACAAAGGCACGTGGATTGACATCAAAAGATCAAAACAACACTGTTACGGATTGGGCGAACCGGGTAAGTAAATCACAAATCCTTCCACGTTTCTGTTGGGATTGGAGTCCTAAACTATGAGGAAGTAGGAGCCTAGGTCGGAGGAGTTGGTGAATCAAGGGGGAAAATCTCGGAGGAAGCTTCTGTCGACGAGGGCGGCCGCGCTCGTGGTGGAGGGCGACCGCGCTGGAGTTCCTTCGTGGGTGAAGAAGTCTCGGCCAAGGAGGGCGGCCGCGCTAAGCCCGAATCTTCTGCTGCAGATTTATTTTGTTTCCTATTTTGATTAGATCTCTTCTTAAACTGAGTTAGGGCTTCCTTGTATAACTATATAAGCATAATTTCGGCCTAGAACATATAGTAGTTGTGTAGCAACATATTAGAAGGAGTCTAATAACATATTGGCTTGGCAATTGCTCCCGGACGTAGTTCATGTGTTGAATGAACCGGGTAAACAACTCTTGTGTTCTTGTGTGTGTGATTATTTCTTTCTTGTGCGTGTGGGTGTGTTGATTTCTTGTCTTGATTGCAACGGGGGACCACCAAATTCACAACAACTGGTATCAGAGCATTGGTTCGGAGGATTCAAAGTTTCATTAGTTGATTTTTTGAATCGCGTTCTTGGGGATTTTGGTGAAGCGATCGAATGAAGAACTTCAATCGAGAAATTGACGGTGTGAATTTCACGTTTTGGAGGACAAGGATTGAAGACTACCTTTATTGTAAGGATCTTCATGGACCCTTGAAGGAGAAGCCCGAAGGCATGTCACAAGGGATTGGGAGACGTTGGATCGGAAGGCGTTAGGAGCGGTAGAGTGCCACTAGCAAGCGGACGTTGCACCGCACGCTATGGAGGCCGAAAACAGCGGTGGAATTACAAACGCGCTCGAGCATGTATGAGAAGCCGTCGAACATCAATAAGGTGCATTTGATAAAGAGGTTTGCGAATGCGAAGATGTCGTAGGGCGAGATAGCGGCAAGTCATATCGGCAATTTCAAAGGTATGGTGGACCAATTGAAAAGTGTTGATATTACTTTCTCCGATGAAGTGCTAGCTTGTATTCTACTAAAATCATTGCACGATAGTTGGGAGGTTACCTCACAACGATTAGACGTCGAAAACAAGATTGGTGTATACGGAGGTTAGAGATCTCATCCTTCAAGAGGAGTTGAGAAGGAAAGAGAAAATGGGAGAATCTTTCGTAGATGGGGCGCAGCTTAGGGTGGAGAGAAAAAGGGGAGGACCGAAAAAGGGAAAAAGGTCGAAGTGCTACAATTGTGGCGAATTAGGTCATATCGATTATGGTGTCAGGGAAAAGATGGTGGTGCACACGTGGTGGATGATGGTGGAGATGTATTAATCTTAGGAGAGGAGCGATCGGGTGAAGATTGGGTGTTGGATTACGGAGCTTCTTGTCATGCTAGTGGGGATGCAGAATCAATGAAGCGGTATAAAACTGGAGATTTTGGGGTTCTCTATCTGGGTGATGGTCAACTATTGAAGATCGAAAGGTAAGGGGATGTGATGATGAAGGCGCTAACGAGTGTTTTACAACTACAACGTGATGCGTATTCGGATTTGAGGAGAAGGGTGATTTACGTGGGACAACTTGACAGTGAAGGGAATGGTGTTTCTTTCATTTGTGTGTCTTGGGAAGTCACCAAAGGGGCTAAGGTGTTTGCTCATGGGGTTAAGGGGCAGATGTGGTATTCTCCCTACCATGTCTATGTTCGTTCCGTTGGGAGCGAGGCTAAAGAACCGGCCTGTTGGTGTGAAAAGGAGAGACATCAAGAAACGGTATGTTGGGGGGGACACAAAGTTGATCAACGTGGTGTGGAAGTCCAAGTGCCCTAACAGAGAGCGGTTTCAGACCAAAAACAGACGATGCAAGAAACAAGGTGTGTCCGAGTTTGAGGGAAGCATTGCGAGGAAGGTGGGTGCGGAGGAGAAGGCGAAGTTAGACTTGCGGGGAGAAATCAAGGTAGAAGGCGATTTGGGGAGGCAAGAACGATCTAACACGGAGAGGTTGAAACGTCGCTTGGTTTCAACTCGCCTTATTACTTGAGGAGAGGAGAGGAGTGTCGAGCCGATATGGAGGAATGTGTTCGAAGGTCTTTACTCCATGGTGGGAGTTGATGGGTGATTTTATGTTTGTTAGTTTAGTCTTCGGTGGGGAGATTGTTGGGATTGGAGTCTAAACTATGAGGAAGTAGGAGCCTAGGTCGGAGGAGTTGGTGAATCGAGGGGAAAATCTCGGAGGAAGCTTACATTGAGGAGGGCGGCCGCGCTCGTGGTGGAGGCGGCCGCGGCGGAGTTCCTTCGTGGGTGAAGAAGTCTCGGCAGGAGGCGGCCGCGGCGGCCTTGAGGGCGGCCGCGCTAAGCCCGAATCTTCAGCTGCAGATTTATTTTGTTTCCTATTTTGATTAGATCTCTTCTTAAACTGAGTTAGGGCTTCCTTGTATAACTATATAAGCATAATTTCGGCCTAGAACATATAGTAGTTGTGTAGCAACATATTAGAAGTAGCCTAATAACATATTGGCTTGGCAATTGCCCCCGGACGTAGTTCATGTGTTGAATGAACCGGGTAAACAACTCTTGTGTTCTTGTGTGTGTGATTATTTCTTTCTTGTGCGTGTGGGTGTGTTGATTTCTTGTCTTGATTGCAACGGGGGACCACCAAATTCACAACAACTGGTATCAGAGCATTGGTTCGGAGGATTCAAAGTTTCATTAGTTGATTTTTGAATCGCGTTCTTGGGGATTTTGGTGAAGCGATCGGATGAAGAACTTCAATCGAGAAATTGACGGTGTGAATTTCACGTTTTGGAGGACAAGGATTGAAGACTACCTTTATTGTAAGGATCTTCATGGACCACTTGAAGGAGAAGCCCGAAGGCATGTCGCAAGGGATTGGGAGACGTTGGATCGGAAGGCGTTAGGAGCGGTAGAGTGCCACTAGCAGAAGCGACGTTGCACGGAAACGCTATGGAGGCGAAACAGCGGTGGAGTTACTACAACGGGCGAGCATGTATGAGAAGCCGTCGAATATCAATAATGTGCATTTGATAAAGAGGTTTGCGAATGCGAAGATGTCGGAAGGGCGGACGGCAAGTCATATCGGCAATTTCAAAGGTATGGTGGACGATTGAAAAGTGTTGATATTACTTTCTCCGATGAAGTGCTAGCTTGTATTCTACTAAAATCATTGCACGATAGTTGGGAGGTTCTTATCGCATGACGATTAAATACGTCAGCTTGACATTGGTGTATACGGAGGTTAGAGATCTCATCCTTCAAGAGGAGTTGAGAAGGAAAGAGAAAAGGGGAGAATCTTTCGTAGATGAAATTTGCGCTTAGGGTGGAGAGAAAAAGGGGAGGACCGAAAAAGGGGAAAAAGGTCAAGTGCTACAATTGTGGCAAATTAGGTCATATCGATTATGATTTGTCAGGGAAAAGATGGTGGTGCACACGTGGTGGATGATGGTGGAGATGTATTAATCTTAGGAGAGGAGCGATCGGGTGAAGATTGGGTGTTGGATTACGGAGCTTCTTGTAAATGCTAGTGGGGATGCAGAATCAATGAAGTGGTATAAAGCGGAGATTTTGGGGTTCTCTATCTTGGTGATGGTCAACTATTGAAGATCAAAGGTAAGGGGATGTGATGATGAAGGCACCTAACGGGGATGTTTTACAAACTACAACGTGATGCATGTTCGGATTTGAGGAGAAGGGTGATTTACGTGGGACAACTTGACGGTGAAGGGTATGGTGTTTCTTTCATTGGTAGGTCTTGGGAAGTCACAAAAGGGGCTAAGGTGTTGGCTCGTGGGGTTAAGGGGAAGATGTTGTACTCTACAATGTCGATGTTCGTTCCGGTGGGAGCGAGAGGCTAAAGAACCGGCTGTTGGTGTGAAAAGGGAGACATCAAGAAACGGTATGTTGGGGGGACACAAAGTTGATCAACGTGGTGTGGAAGTCCAAGTGCCACTAACGAGAGCGGTTTCGGACCAAAACAGACGATGCAAGAAACAAGGTGTGTCAGGAGTTTCAAGGGAAGCATTGCGAGGAAGGTGGGTGCGGAGGGAGAAGGCGAAGTTAGACTTGCGGGGAGAAATCAAGGTAGAAGGCGATTTGGGGAGGCAAGAACGATCCTAACACGGAGAGGTTGAAACGTCGCTTGGTTTCAACTCGCCTTATTACTTGAGGAGAGGAGAGGTAGTGTCGAAGCCGATATGGAGGGGAATGTGTTCGAAGGTCTTTACTCCGTGGTGGGAGTTGATGGGTGATTTTATGTTTGTTAGTTTAGTCTTCGGTGGGGAGATTGTTGGGATTGGAGTCCTAAACTATGAGGAAGTAGGAGCTGGAGTCGGAGGAGTTGGTGAATCAAGGGGAAAATCTCGGAGGAAGCTTACGTTGAGGAGGGCGGCCGCGCTCGTGGTGGAGGGCGACCGCCCGGCTGGGTTCCTTCGTGGGTGAAGAAGTCTCGGCGAGGGCGGCCGCGCCGGCACTTGAGGGCGGCCGCGCTAAGCCGAATCTTCGGCTGCGAATTTATTTTGTTTCCTATTTTGATTAGATCTCTTCTTAAAGCGAGTTAGGGCTTCCTTGTATAACTATATAAGCATAATTTCGGCCTAGAACATATAGTAGTTGTGTAGCAACATATTAGAAGGAGTCTAATAACATATTGGCTTAGCGGTGCCCCGGGCGTAGTTCATGTTGAATGAACCGGGTAAACAACTCTTGTGTTCTTGTGTGTGTGATTATTTCTTTCTTGTGCGTGTGGGTGTGTTGATTTCTTGTCTTGATTGCAGCGAGGGACTACCAAATTCACAACAACCGGTATCGAGCATTGGTTCGGAGGATTCAAAGTTTCATTAGTTGATTTTTGAATCGCGTTCTTGGGGATTTTGGTGAAGCGATCGGATGAAGAACTTCAATCGAGAAATTCAACGGTGTGAATTTCACGTTTTGGAGGACAAGGATTGAAGACTACCTTTATTGTAAGGATCTTCGTGGACCCTTGAAGGAGAAGCCCGAAGGCATGTCACAAGGGATTGGGAGACGTTGGATCGGAAGGCGTTAGGAGCGGTAAGGAGTGCCACTAAGCAGAAGCGACGTTGCACGGAGCTATGGAGGCCAAACAAGCGGTGGAGTTCTTCTGGTATTTATCGAGAACATGTATGAGAAGCCGTCGAATATCAATAATGTGCATTTGATAAAGAGGTTTGCGAATGCGAAGATGTCGGAAGGGCGAACGGACGGAATCATATCGGATTTGAAAGGTATGGTGGACCCGATTGAAAAGTGTTGATATTACTTTCTCCGATGAAGTGCTAGCTTGTATTCTACTAAAATCATTGCACGATAGTTGGGAGGTTCTTGTCGCAGCGATTAGTACGTCAGCAGACATTGGTGTATACGGAGGTTAGAGATCTCATCCTTGAGAGGAGTTGAGAAGGAAAGAGAAAAGGGGAGAATCTTTCGTAGATGATGCGCTTAGGGTGGAGAGAAAAAGGGGAGGACCGAAAAAGGGGAAAAAGGTCAAGTGCTACAATTGTGGCGAATTAGGTCATATCGATTATGGCTGTCAGGGAAAAGATGGTGGTGCACGTGGTGGATGATGGTGGAGATGTATTAATCTTAGGAGAGGAGCGATCGGGTGAAGATTGGGTGTTGGATTACGGAGCTTCTTGTAAATGCTAGTGGGGATGCAGAATCAATGAAGTGGTATAAAGCTGGAGATTTTGGGGTTCTCTATCTTGGTGATGGTCAACTATTGAAGATCAAAGGTAAGGGGATGTGATGATGAAGGCACCTAACAGGGCATTTCTGACTACACAACGTGATGCATGTTCGGATTTGAGGAGAAGGGTGATTTACGTGGGACAACTTGACAGTGAAGGGTATGGTGTTTCTTTCATTGGTAGGTCTTGGGAAGTCACAAAAGGGGCTAAGGTGTTGGCTCGTGGGGTTAAGGGGAAGATGTTGTACTCTACCTACAATGTCGATGTTCGTTCCGGTGGGAAGCAAGAGGCTAAAGAACCGGCTTTGTTGGTGTGAAAAGGGAGACATCAAGAAACGGTATGTTGGGGGGACACAAAGTTGATCAACGTGGTGTGGAAGTCCAAGTGCCCTAACGAGAGCGGTTTCGGACCAAAAACGACGATGCAAGAAACAAGGTGTGTCCGAGTTTCAAGGGAAGCATTGCGAGGAAGGTGGGTGCGGAGGGAGAAGGCGAAGTTAGACTTGCGGGGAGAAATCAAGGTAGAAGGCGATTTGGGGAGGCGAGAACGATCTAACACGGAGAGGTTGAAACGTCGCTTGGTTTCAACTCGCCTTATTACTTGAGGAGAGGAGAGGTAGTGTCGAAGCGATATGGAAGGGGAATGTGTTCGAAGGTCTTTACTCCATGGTGGGAGTTGATGGGTGATTTTATGTTTGTTAGTTTAGTCTTCAGTGGGAGATTGTTGGGATTGGAGTCCTAAACTATGAGGAAGTAGGAGCCTAGGTCGGAGGAGTTGGTGAATCAAGGGGGAAAATCTCGGAGGAAGCTTCTGTTGAGGAGGGCGGCCGCGCTCGTGGTGGAGGGCGACCGCGCTGGAGTTCCTTCGTGGGTGAAGAAGTCTCGGCCAAGGAGGGCGGCCGCGCCGGGCTCGGTGGCGGCCGCGCTAAGCCCGAATCTTCAGCTGCAGATTTATTTTGTTTCCTATTTTGATTAGATCTCTTCTTAAACTGAGTTAGGGCTTCCTTGTATAACTATATAAGCATAATTTCGGCCTAGAACATATAGTAGTTGTGTAGCAACATATTAGAAGGAGTCTAATAACATATTGGCTTGGCAATTGCCCCCGGACGTAGTTCATGTGTTGAATGAACCGGGTAAACAACTCTTGTGTTCTTGTGTGTGTGATTATTTCTTTCTTGTGCGTGTGGGTGTGTTGATTTCTTGTCTTGATTGCAACGGGGGACTACCAAATTCACAACAACTGGTATCAGAGCATTGGTTCGGAGGATTCAAAGTTTCATTAGTTGATTTTTTGAATCGCGTTCTTGGGGATTTTGGTGAAGCGATCGAGATGAAAGAACTTCAATCGAGAAATTCAACAGGTGTGAATTTCACGTTTTGGAGGACAAGGATTGAAGACTACCTTTATTGTAAGGATCTTCGCTGGACCCTTGAAGGAGAAGCCCGAAGGCATGTATCAAGGGGATTGGGAGACGTTGGATCGGAAGGCGTTAGGAAGCGGTAAGGAGTGCCACTAACCGACGACGACGTTGCACGGAAACGCTATGGAGGCAAGACAACAGCGGTGGAGTTGCTACAAACGGCGTCGAGCATGTATGAGAAGCCGTCGAATATCAATAATGTGCATTTGATAAAGAGGTTTGCGAATGCGAAGATGTCGGAAGGGCGCGGCAAGTCATATCGGCAATTTCAAAGGTATGGTGGACCAATTGAAAAGTGTTGATATTACTTTCTCCGATGAAGTGCTAGCTTGTATTCTACTAAAATCATTGCACGATAGTTGGGAGGTTCTTGTCACAACGATTAGTACGTCGAAACAAGCATTGGGTGTATACGGAGGTTAGAGATCTCATCCTTGAGAGGAGTTGAGAAGGAAAGAGAAAAGGGGAGAATCTTTCGTAGATGTGGGCTGCACTTAGGGTGGAGAGAAAAAGGGAGGACCGAAAAGGGAAAAAGGTCAAGTGCTACAATTGTGGCGAATTAGGTCATATCGATTATATTTGTCCAGGGAAAAGATGGTGGTGCTCACGTGGTGGATGATGGTGGAGATGTATTAATCCTAGGAGAGGAGCGATCGGGTGAAGATTGGGTGTTGGATTCTGGAGCTTCTTGTCATGCTAGTGGGGATGCAGAATCAATGAAGCGGTATAAAACTGGAGATTTTGGGGTTCTCTATCTTGGTGATGGTCAACTATTGAAGATCAAAGGTAAGGGGGATGTGATGATGAAGACACCTAACGGGGCTGTTTTACAACAACACAACGTGATGCATGTTCCGGATTTGAGGAGAAGGGTGATTTCCGTGGGACAACTTGACAGTGAAGGGTATGGTGTTTCTTTCATTGGTGGGTCTTGGGAAGTCACAAAAGGGGCTAAGGTGTTGGCTCGTGGGGTTAAGGGGAAGATGTTGTACTCTACCTACAATGTCGATGTTCGTTCCGGTGGGAGCAAGAGGCTAAAGAACCGGCCTGTTGGTGTGAAAAGGGGAGACATCAAGAAACGGTATGTTGGGGGGGACACAAAGTTGATCAACGTGGTGTGGAAGTCCAAGTGCCCTAACAGAGAGCGGTTTCAGACCAAAAACAGACGATGCAAGAAACAAGGTGTGTCCGAGTTTCAAGGGGAAGCATTGCGAGGAAGGTGGGTCTGGAGGGAGAAGGCGAAGTTAGACTTGCGGGGAGAAATCAAGGTAGAAGCTGATTTGGGGAGGCAAGAACGATCTAACACGGAGAGGTTGAAACGTCGCTTGGTTTCAACTCGCCTTATTACTTGAGGAGAGGAGAGGTAGTGTCAAGCCAATATGGAGGGGGAATGTGTTCGAAGGTCTTTACTCCATGGTGGGAGTTGATGGGTGATTTTATGTTTGTTAGTTTAGTCTTCAGTGGGAGATTGTTGGGATTGGAGTCCTAAACTATGAGGAAGTAGGAGCCTAGGTCGGAGGAGTTGGTGAATCAAGGGGGAAAATCTCGGAGGAAGCTTCTGTTGAGGAGGGCGGCCGCGCTCGTGGTGGAGGGCGACCGCGCTGGAGTTCCTTCGTGGGTGAAGAAGTCTCGGCCAAGGAGGGCGGCCGCGCTAAGCCCGAATCTTCTGCTGCAGATTTATTTTGTTTCCTATTTTGATTAGATCTCTTCTTAAACTGAGTTAGGGCTTCCTTGTATAACTATATAAGCATAATTTCGGCCTAGAATATATAGTAGTTGTGTAGCAACATATTAGAAGGAGTCTAATAACATATTGGCTTGACAATTGCCCCCGGACGTAGTTCATGTGTTGAATGAACCGGGTAAACAACTCTTGTGTTCTTGTGTGTGTGATTATTTCTTTCTTGTGCGTGTGGGTGTGTTGATTTCTTGTCTTGATTGCAACGGGGGACCACCAAATTCACAACAGTTTCTGCTGCGCCCTCTAAGTGTTTACAAAAAGTGAAGAAGAAAAGTTGTGATTACCAGTAGGCTGCGTAAAAAAGTTATTAGGCTGCGTAAAAAAGTTATATATAAGTTGATTTATCACAAAGATTAGCTTCAATAATGTTTCTTATTGTACCAAAAATCATTTGATGCATTAATTAATGTCCATGTAACAAGCAAAGTTGATGTGCTTTAAAGGGCAATGAAAGTAATATTTGTCATGCTGCCCTATTCAGGACCTTATCTTTGTTTATTTGGGAATGTGTTTGTCTCTTTCTTGCTTTCCTGTCTACATGCGTGTCACTCTTTGTCACTAAATCAATGGACTTCTTGACCGTCTAAATGTGCGTTCCTTTTTTTCTTTTTCTGATATATCTCTCTTTTCTCATCAAAAGAAAAATCAAACTCTCACAGAAACGGAGAGAGAGAGAGAGAGAGACAAACATGTGTTCACATATGCTTATTTTATGAAATTAATGCCTCAGGTTGATCGGGTTTTGGGTTGTCGAATACAAGGCTCTATTCTCATCTCTATGGTGGATACCACTGACACGCAGCCAGAGAATTTAGTGGATCTAGGCAGCCATAAGTGGCCATCTGAAGGAAATCCCAGCTGCAATTTAACTTCACAAATGGTGGATCCTGAAAACCTTGCTGCAGATGTTGAGGATTATTTGTGCCATTCTGATGGGCAGAAACAAATCGAGGATGATATGAGGTTGAAGCACATAGATAAACACGAAAGAACCTTGACCAATGATTGTAGAGAAAATAATTCAATGCCTGTAACAACTAGTGATGTCACGAATCCTATTTCCACAGCTGTAAATGAGGAAAGTAATGGTACTCCTGCATTGAATGAACAAACTTTGACTGGAGAAGACACTGATGCTAACCCGAGACATCATGATCATAGTGAACTTGGCGAAGGTTGTGAAAGACCAAGCTCTCCTAATATTGCAGCCATAAAAGACGTGGATGTAGAGATGGAAACAATTAGCTCTCATAAGGAAAGATATAAGGAATCTGTTTTGGTTGATTCTTTATTATCTAACGGACAGCCAGTCTCATATGAGTTTTTGGTTAAGTGGGTTGGAAAATCTAATATACACAACAGTTGGGTTTCTGAATCCCAGTTGAAGGTCTTGGCAAAGAGAAAACTAGACAACTACAAGGCAAAGTATGGGACAACAGTGATAAACATTTGTGAGGAACAGTGGAAGATACCGCAGCGGGTGGTCGCCCGTCGTTCATCTGCCAATAGTTCAGCTGAAGTTTTTGTTAAATGGACTGGTCTTTCTTACGATGAATGCACCTGGGAGAAGATAGATGAACCTGTAATTGCTAAATCGTCCCATCTGATTGATTTATTTATGCAATTTGAGCGACAAGCGGTTGAAAAAGATGCTTCAGCGGATGATACACTGAGAAAAAACAGACATACTCAAAAAATGGATGTAGTTAATCTTAGTGATCAGCCAAAAGAGTTGGTAGGAGGTTCATTATTCCCACATCAGCTGGAAGCATTGAACTGGCTGCGAAAGTGCTGGCAAATATCTAAAAATTTGATTCTTGCTGATGAGATGGGTCTTGGGAAGACAGTCTCTGCGCTTTCTTTTATATCATCATTGAACTTTGAGTTTAAAGTTAGATTGCCTTGTCTAGTTTTGGTTCCTTTGTCGACGATGCCTAACTGGATGGCTGAGTTCTCATTATGGGCACCGAATCTGAATGTTGTGGAGTACCATGGTGGTGCAAAAGCAAGAGCTTTAATTCGGCAGTATGAATGGCATGGTAGTATTCCAGATGGGTCAAATAAGAGGACGGATACTTATAAATTTAATGTTCTCTTAACTACTTACGAAATGGTTCTTGCTGATTCTTCACATCTACGTGGAGTTCCTTGGGAAGTTCTTGTTGTTGATGAGGGTCACCGTTTGAAGAACTCAAGTAGTAAGCTTTTCAGCATGCTCAATACGTTTTCCTTCCAGCATCGTGTGCTGTTGACTGGTACCCCTCTTCAAAACAATTTAGGGGAGATGTATAACCTATTGAATTTCTTGCAACCAGCTTCCTTCCCTTCTCTATCCTCATTTGAGGAGAAATTTAATGATCTTACAACTGCAGAGAAAGTGGAAGAACTGAAAAAACTTGTTGCTCCACATATGCTTCGGAGGCTAAAAAAAGATGTCATGCAGAATATTCCCCCTAAGACGGAGCGAATGGTACCTGTTGAGTTGTCATCCCTTCAGGCTAAATATTACCGTGCAATGTTAACGAAGAATTATCAGATTTTACGAAACATTGGAAAAGGGGTTGGGCAGCAATCAATGATGAACATTGTAATGCAGTTGAGAAAGATATGTAACCATCCATATCTGATACCGGGAACTGAGCCTGAAGACGGAACAGCAGAATTCCTTCATGATATGCGCATAACAGCTTCTGCTAAATTGACCTTGTTACATTCAATGCTTAAGGTATTGCAGAAGGAAGGCCATAGAGTCCTTATTTTTTCACAGATGACGAAACTTCTTGACATTCTTGAGGATTATTTGAACATTGAATTTGGGCACAAAACTTTTGAGAGAGTTGATGGCTCTGTTTCTGTGGCTGATCGTCAGACAGCAATTGCACGTTTTAATCAAGATAAAAATCGGTTTGTCTTCCTATTATCTACTCGCTCTTGTGGCCTTGGGATCAATTTAGCAACTGCAGACACTGTCATAATTTATGATTCCGACTTTAACCCTCACGCAGATATCCAAGCAATGAATCGTGCTCATCGAATTGGACAATCAAAAAGGCTTCTTGTATACAGGCTCGTTGTTCGTGCTAGTGTTGAAGAAAGAATATTGCAGCTTGCAAAGAAGAAACTGATGCTTGATCATCTTTTTGTTAACAAGTCAGAATCTCAAAAGGAGGTGGAAGATATCTTACGTTGGGGTACTGAAGATCTGTTTACTGATTTATCGCCTGTGAATGGGAAAGATTCAGGTGAAGATATTAACAAGGATGAAGCGTCTGTAGAGGTAGATCAAAAGCATAAGAGGAGGACCGGGGGCCTGGGGGACGTCTACCAGGACAAGTGTATTGATGGAAACACCAACATTGTGTGGGATGAAAATGCTATAATGCAATTGCTCGACCGTTCCATAATCCTGTCGGGTTCACCTGATAATGCTGAAGGTGATATGGAGAATGATATGCTTGGCTCAGTAAAGGTATGTCATCATCTTTTTGTTTATTCTTGCAATATTTTGGTGTCATCTTTGGATATTGCATCTTCTTGTCTTATATCTTATTCCAAATTTATAATTTTGGTAATTTTCTGTAAAAGTAGCTAAGTTGATTCCTTCTTGTACTTTTTGTGTTTTAGAGGAACATCTTGTGAACTTGAACTTGTTGGCAAACTCTTTCTCTTTCCTATTAAAATTAAATAATAGGTGCAGATGTTACATATACAATCTCAGGGGTAGGTTGGTTGAATTGATGTTATCCAAATAGCACGGTAGTCAAAGAGAGAGAAAACGTGAGTTTTCACTCTGATTATGGTTTGCATGTTATTTTATTCATACTAGTGGGTCAAACTGATGACTAATTATATCCTGCTGACGAGCAAGCTTATGAATATCTGCCCTAAAGGACTTTGGATCCCTTCTTAAGTAATTTTTCTTTCCGTTATCTTTTTTAATTTGCAAGTCTTATTTTCTATATCTACAAAGATACTAGAGGGTTAGGGAAAATGAAATTAAAGTAGACCTCAATAACCAAGAAAGATACAATCGGTTGTTATTTGATAGAAGTCATAGGTAAAAAGGATTTAAGTAGTTGAGTCCCTTCTGGAATAAAGTCTGAGTTGAACATTCACCTTTCCTCAAATCTTAAAACATGTATGTTGACATGAATATGTAGTCTTTACTATATCTTTCAAAGTACTCGATTTCTCCATATTTCGTACTACAATAGTTTTTTTTTTCTTCATGCTATGCAGGTTTTAGCTTTCATGAGCAATATATTTTATTTGCATATATGCCTTTCATGTTTCATTGTATGTTGCTCTAGAAAGGAATGTTTTGAGCATTATAAATATAACTTAGTGTTCACTGTTGTTTGTCTTGTTATGTTGCCACATTTGTGCCCAATCAGTCTCTGGAATGGACTGATGAACCAATAGAAGAACAAGGGGGAACTGAAGTACTACCTTTGGTGACTGATGATGATACATCTGCCCAAAATTCTAAGAAAGAAGATATTTCGGTTACTGCTACTGAAGATAATGAATGGGACAGGCTCCTGAAAGTGAGGTAAAGAGATACTTGTATCATTTGCTGTTTCACAATTTTATTGCTTAGACTTCTAGTTAAGAGTTGTTTCTATTTGACACTATTAGATAATACTCCCTCTTCCCATAAAAATGTCGCATTTGACTTGTCAGAGTTTGTTAAAAGTTTGCTTTATTTGTTTGTAAATTGCTTCTTTTAAACTAAAGAATCATTACCTTGTAATCCTCTGCAATTAGATGAGGAAAACGGTCTATGAACACAACAACAACAACAACTAAGCCTTAGTCCCAAAAAAATTTGGGGTCGGCTAACATGAATCCTCATATAACATCGTGAAAAAAAATTGTGAGAAAGAAAAGGGAGAGAGATAGAGAGAAATAATAAAATAATAATAATAGGTGGAAATAAAATTTGGAAAAAGCAAAGAAGAAAAATAATAAAATTGATAGTAAAAAAGAATATATATCGTGAAAAAAAATTGTGAGAAAGAAAAGGGAGAGGGATAGAGAGAAATAATAAAATAATAATAATAGGTGGAAATAAAATTTGGAAAAAACAAAGAAGAAAAATAATAAAATTGATAGTAAAAAAGAATATATATATATATATATATATATATATATATATATATATATATATATATATATCCAATCTTGCTTCTGCTCAATCTAAAGCCTCGAGATTCCAAAGTTTGTCTCCGCAATTCCAACTTACTTTCAAAACCCTCTTTTGTCTCATCAATCAACACAATGTCATCTGCGCACAACATACACCATGATATATCATCTTGGATTGACCTCGCCAATTCGAACATTTTAATAGCAAAGAGAAAGGGACTAAGTGCAGAACCTTGATGCACTACAGTTGTAATAAGAAACTCTTCCGTCTTTCCAACACTAGTTCGGACATTAGTACTAACTACATTATACCAGTCCTTGATGATGTCAATATATTTCTTTGAATATCTTTATTTACTAAAGCCCAACAAAGTACCTCTCTTGGTACTTTATTATACGTCTTCTCCAAATCAATGAAAACCATATGCAAATCTTTCTTTTTATCCCGATATCCCTCTATGGTTTGTCTCAAAAGATAAATTGCCTCCATAGTCGATCTTCTAGGCATAAATCCAAATTGGTTATCTGAAATCTTCACAATTCTCCTCATTCTTTGTTCAACCGTTCGTTCCCAAAGTTTCATAGTATGACTCATTAGTTTGATCTCCCGATAGTTGGCACAATCTTGTAAATCGCCTTTGTTCTTGTACGAAGGTGTCAAAGTACTTTTCCTCCACTCTGATGGCATTGTGTTAGTTCTCCATATCTTGTTGAATAGTGTTGTTAACAATTATATCCCCCTCTTCCTAAAACATCTCCAAACCTCAATTAGTATGCCATCCGGCCCTACGGCTTTCTTTAATCCCAACTTTTTTATTGCCGTTTCCACTTCACACTTTTGAATTCTCCGCATATAATCCAGATTAATCATACTCGAAGGGATATTTAAATCTCCAATATCCTGCTCTTGATCGCCATTGAACAAGGTATCAAAATACGTCCTCCATCTATCATTTATCTCCTTGATGGAATAATTCTCTCAATTGTAATAAAAACTAGCAAGTGTACTAATTGCAATAATTAAAGATTAAACTCCGAAAGCTATTAAAAATAAGGAATTAACCAGATTACGAGAGGGATTCACGGATTGGGTTCACAAATACCTTCACTCTATGCTATGCTAATAACTAAAGGGATCGATCTCATTAAAGGGTTCATTCGCTTAATTAAGGATTGAGACGATTTGGTTTGTGATTTGCAATCCTAATATTCTTCCTATATTAAAATTTCAGTTACGTCCATATAATATGCCAAGAACTCATTAAGCACTCAAGAATAACTGAACCTAGATCCTTTTGATTTTAGTAACGCCCTCAATTATCTAATCATCAAAGCTATGGTCAATGTATTAATCACTCGTTATCAAGTTTTATGGGCAAGAACTGCACTGATATACCATAATTCCACAACATATCTTAGTGGGTATTCCTCTGTGACAATCAATTGCAAGTGTTTTTGAAGAAAGGAATTTTATTCTTATTGATTGCATATGGAATTCAGATTTTAGTTTAATTTAGACAATTTGAAGTTATTAATCAATGAAATTAATTGCATTGTTCCTTATTGACATGCAGATGGGAGAACTATCAACGTGAAGAGGAAGCAACTCTGGGTAGGGGGAAAAGGCAAAGAAAAGCTGTTTCATACAGGGAAGCATATGGTCCACGCCCTAATGAAACATTGAATGAGGTACTGCTACTGTTACTTCAACATTTAAGGCTTAATTCCTATGAATTTTTGCCGACGTGAAAAGATATTTTCCCCCTTCCGATTATTTTATGGGAAACGTTCAATGGTTCCTTCTTTTCAAAAAGACGACTCACTTATCCAGCATCCATTGGTTGGGCTGTATTGTAAACTTTAAGCCTTAAAATAAATAAATCCCTCCGCCGCTATAAATGCCATGAATAAATCGGTCTTCCTTCATCAATTAGTCATTAGTTGGTTTAGCATGTTTAATTGAGTTATTGTTGGATGGTGTTCAAATTCAATCCACAGATTCTCAAAGTTTGAACTCTGAAGGTGCTTCAGTCATTTCCTTCTGAACTCATTACGAAGCCACCTGTATGACTTTCCTGTCACAAGGATTCTAGTCGATGTAGCAGGTGAAAGCAGTCCCTCTCAGCCTGACATGGTAGAACCAAAAGCGTGTTCATTCTTCTGAGCCTTTAACTTTCTTGCCTAACACAATTTCTCCCTTTTGTACCTGATTCAAAGTTTTTTGCTTTTGGGCTGAAAATTCTGCAATGATTTTTTTCATGCCCACCATCTGTTCTCCGCTTCTATCCACATTGTCATTAGAAACTGATAATTGAGAGGTTTTCTTGACCTATCCTGGCCTTCCATTATTTACTTTTCTTCGAAAATCTTTATCTCCTTTAGATTGAGAGTGTGTTTCGCTGATCTTACGAATCTCATTCCTATTTTATAGATATGCTTCATTGACTGATTCCTCTCATTGATAAGTTATCCTTGTTCCAAAAAACATCATTTCTAGGGCGATTCAGTTATGAGTTTATTGGATCATAAGCTTTAATGAAATCAAGTTGTTGAGGTACTTTCACTTGAGTATAATTACTTTTGATCGACCCACATTTTTGTTAAGTTTTGACAAGCAGCGCCTTGAGCTGTATTATCCCGAGTAGTAAAATCTCTTGACGGTTTTGTCATGTGGATAAGATATAGCTGGACTACCTCTAACTGGATTTCCCAATCTTGTTCGACCTGATCCATATAAAAATAATGTGCACTTGCACTTAAAGGTTGCCTCATCATTCTTCATTGATTCACCTTTTCGATTGTGATGAACCCAACGAAACCTAATGTGTCCAACAGCCTCCTTGTTCTGAACATTCAAATTTTCTTTTAGAAATCTCCATTTTTCCATTACTAAAATCCACACCAACCACTTGTTCAACCAACCAGTAACCATATTGTGAACATTAGGAACATCATGTTATTTAATAAAAAAAGAGTGGAAAGTGGAAGCCTTACATAAGTGAACATTAAGCATTTTTTCTTATTAATAGCTGAGGTTTTACAACCAAAGTTCTCTATTACTCTTACATTTATTACTCTGACTTGGATATGGATATTTTCTTCTTACGCAGAGTGGGGCAGCAGAGGAACCAGCGCCCGAACCAGAGCCAAAGCGTGAGTACACACCTGCTGGACGAGCCCTGAAAACAAAGTTGTAAGTATAATACCTTTGATATATGTATATTTTACCCTTCTCTGTCTGAGATGTGTAGAAACATTTTAGCTTCACAATTAATTTTGGCAGTTCTTATTCTTAATACATGAGATAATGACTTAGAAGTGCAGCCATTGTCATTTAGGTTGGTTTTGTGGGAGGAGGGGGGGGGGGTAAATACCACCAATGGACCTCAAGAAAATACCTTTGTACAATAGTTGGGTTAAATTCCAAACTGTTGCTGTAATAGAGCTTTTGGTGATAATTTATTTCTCTACCAACTTGGTGGTTAACACGAGATGATGTATATAAGTAAGAAATCATGAAAAGCCAGTTCAAGCTCTAACATCGACATCACCTACAACAGGAGTAGTAGGGGGCTGATGTAGCAACGATCTATGCCAGTGTTCTTCTTATAACTCTTCTTTCAGAGTTACAATTGAATTGGAATAAGAAACGAATTATGGTTCTTTGGTCCTCCCGTGTCTTAGTTAACAGTCAGTCTCATGAATTTCAAGAAAAGAAAAGCTAATGCACTAAAGTACCTGAACATGCAGTCCGCGAATGAAATATAAAATCCTTAAGGGAACTTGTGAACTCGCTATATAAGCTTAAACAACATCATGCCCTTTAGAAGGAGGTGAACAGCTAGCTGCTCCAGCAAGATGAAAAAATTAAAATAATGTATTTACCTCAAAAAATGTCAGGTGTGACACAGTACTCAGGAATGAATGATAACCATTTCCACCCCTACCCACGCACACGCTCGCTCGCTCGCTCACCATATCATCATGCCTTAATTTTCAGAAGTTACTTTGCCATTAAGTGTAGCAGTATTTCCCATCCCCATGTGCATCATGAGACGAACAGTGCTTAAGAGATGTCTTCGTTATAAATCACATGACTTGAAAATAAATCGATAATGGATAAATTCGTCTACTTTCAACATATAAATACTGACCAATGAAGAGGTACAACAAACAGAAGATGATATCAAGATTCACAGACAGGGGAAGGAGTGCAGATTAAAACTCCCACCATGTGTGATCACAGGTCTGAGCCCCATGAGGGAGAGGGAAGGGGTTTGGAAAGGGGAGGTGGCCCCGATTATGTATCGTACCTTCATTGAGTACAAATGAGTTTTTAGTGAGGACTCAAAATCACGGAACCTCCATGGACTGATCAAGGGGAAAAATGATGTTGATTGGCTTGAGCTCTAACTTCCTTGGAGCGAAAAACTTATGGCAATATACGGGACATCCCAGAGAACCTTGATCTTTTCTTGCTGTTTCTTTCCCCAGCCCATCCCTCATTTTAGGTCTTGGTGTAACTTGGATCATTTAATTTCACTTCCCACATATCTTGCTTCATTACTATGCAAAAGAATGCTATTGTTATAGCACTATTTTGTCTTTAAAGCAGGGGCAGACACAAGTGTTGTTACATGGGTGCATGTGCACCCATGAGTTTGAGTTTGTCTACATTTAATGTAAAAAAGAAAGTTACCCTTAATTTAATACTCCGTATTATATTTATTTAAGTGCACCAAAAGAAAACATTAAGTGTCTGTAGTTCAATGCTAAAGAACCTTTCTTTTAAAGTAATTGGTCTAGGCTCAACTCTTGTTAGATGCATTTATAGTTATAATTTTTAGTTTGAAGTATTATAGTGTAATTTGTGCACCCACTTCCCTTTTGTCCTGTTTCCACCACCGAATAAGGGGAGGAAACTCGAGAGTTTTTTATTGTGTTCTCCCTATCAGGCCTACCAATTGAATATTTTTTCTCATCGAGTCATTTTGTTTGGATGTGTTATCTCCTTTTGGTTAGATAGTCAGAAACATCTAACAATTGTACAAAGAACTCAGATTTTTAATGCTTTTCTGGTTCACTAGCAGTCTATTGCCAAGGTCGTTAATTACTTGGAAGACAGTTAATCCATTTAAGGGCAGAGCTTCTATGTTACATGGACTCTGTGTGGGTTCTTGTTTAGAAGTACAATCAGGCAAACCCTGAATTTTCTACTATTACTCCGCTCAAATTCTCCTAAATATCCGAAAAGAGAGTGCGGCTCCTTGTAAGTGGCCAATGGCTTGTATATTATAAATTCGATATACAATATTTCAGTAGTATAAGATGAATATTTTATGGAAAAAAGTGAAATTTAGTTTAAAGCTTT
This sequence comes from Adenophora triphylla var. japonica, assembly GCA_022495995.1. Classification (NCBI taxonomy): domain Eukaryota; kingdom Viridiplantae; phylum Streptophyta; class Magnoliopsida; order Asterales; family Campanulaceae; genus Adenophora; species Adenophora triphylla. The sequence continues at coordinate 47,585 of JAFEMH010001658.1, forward strand.
TTATATCTGAAGAAAATTAGTTGTCAGCTTAGTTTCATGTCTCATAACTTGAATGTGTAAAGTGAAAATCATGAGCTGGAGTGTATGGATTGATCCTTGGAGAGTCTGAAACTGATCCCACCCATGTCCTGGAGGATCATATAGGAACTGGTATGGCGAGTCACATGAAACCCCATGTATTACGAAACTTCCCAACAAGGATAATTAAGATCATCGTGGGCACATAAATGCCAAATGGGATCTCTAGTAATGTAATCTAATTCGTGTTTAGGCGTAGCTATATTTCTTATAGAAAAGCATTCTGTTCTCATTTATTTATTTGTTTCTTTATTCTGTTTTGCAGTTCTAAGCTAAGAGCAAGACAAAAAGAACGACTAGCTCAGAGGAGTGCTGCCGAAGTATCTTTCGTTGTTGAAGGACCCTCTGTACATGAATCCTTTTCATACCCATCTTCTAATGTCCAAGATGGAAATAACGTTCGTGAATCAGATCTCAATGTTGCTGGGAAGGCTTTAACCATTAGCATAGACGATTTTCAAAATCAAACATCGGAGGCTCCAAGCAAGGCTGACCAAAGTGTGACGCCGGGGAAGAATGCAAAGCTTCAAATGAGCAGTCAAATGGATATGCATATTTTGGACTGTTTCCTGCCTAATCATCGTTTACAGGGAACAGACTGTGTGAATTCAGTGCCAAGCAGCAACTTGTTGCCTGTTCTTGGACTGTGTGCTCCCAATGCTAACCAGATGGAGTCATCTCAGAGGAAAATTTCAAGATCATACAACAAACAAAGAAGACATGGAGTAGGGATGGATTTCCCGTTCCATATAGCTCCTTGCTCTAGAACCTCAAACGAGATTGATGTTAAAGGACATGAGACTATCTCTGACAAGTTTAAACTGCCAAATATGTCGTCAGATTTTTTTCAGTATCAGCAGAAGACTAGCATACCTGACCAATGTCTCCCATTTAGCTCGGTACTCTCTCTCTCTCTCTCTCTCTCCTCCTGTGTGTTCAGTTTGGCTTTGAGTAGCTACTCAGTCCAGTATTATTATGTTTCTGTCGTTGCAGCATAATCTTGCTGCCTCACGAGGAAAAGGTCCCGAGACTTCAGAAAGTTATGGGGCCTTCCCTGATTATCCCAAGTTACCGTTTGATGAGACGTTACTGCCCAAATTACCTTTTCCAGGAAGGAATCTTCCTCATTTACAGCCTAACTTGTTTTCCGGATCATTACAGGGTTCAAGAATTGGAGATTCAAATAACTCTTCTGTTCAAAATCTGCCCACAATGCCATTATTGCCAAATTTGAAATTTCCACAAGATGCACCATTATATAATCAGCAAGAGCGGGAGAATCCCACTTTGGGTTTAGGTCAGATGCTGCCATCATTATCCTCGTTACCTGAAAATCACAGAAAGGTTCTTGAGAACATAATGATGAGAACTGGGCCTGGGGGATCAAGCAACCTGGCCAGAAAGAAGCTGATAAAAGATTATTGGTCAGAAGATGAACTCGATTTTCTATGGATTGGTGTTCGTAGACATGGTCGTGGAAGCTGGGATGCCATGCTTCGAGACCCAAGATTGATGTTTTCGAAATTTCGGACTGCAGAAGACTTGTCCGCAAGATGGGAGGAGGAACAACTAAAGATATCGGATACACCAGCTATTCCAACTCAAAAGCCGATGAAGGCGACAAAATCAGGGAAATCTCCTTCACAATTCCCGAGCATCTCTGATGGAATGATGAAGCGTGCATTGCACGGAAGCAGATTCGCTGGTCCACTAAAATTTCAACCCCACCTGACTGACATGAAATTGGGGTTTGGTGATCTCCCATCCAGCGTGACACCGCAGTTTGAAGCATCTGATCAACTAGGCTTGCACCATGACCATCTTCCTCTTATTCCAACTTGGAATTCTGACAAGTTTCAAGCTAATTTTTCTGGAGATCCGTCTGCTGGTCCCTCTGACAGACCCGGAACTTCTTCAAATTTACACATGGAACAGCCGTTTATGCTGAATTCTTTGGGGACCAGTAGCTTGGGTTTGAATGGTTCTTCAAGTGGCTTGGATCTACCACTAAAGGAGGATGAACTCCGAGCTACTAAACCATGGACATTACCAACTTTTCTCGATCAATCGCTAAATCTCTTGCGTGAGTCCCAAAATAATGTGAAGGGGAAAGATAAGGTAGTTGGGAATAACAGTTTTCCAGAGAACAAGCTGCCTCATTGGCTTCGTAAAGCGGTAAGTGCTCCATCAGAAAGACCCACAGAATTACCAGATTTACCCCCAACAGTTTCTGCAATAGCACAGTCCGTTCGATTGCTTTATGGAGATGAATCCCCAACAATTCCTCCCTTTATTGCCCCTGGTCTACCTCCTCCGAGGCCAAAGGATCCTCGTAGCAGTATGAAGAAGAAGAAGAAGAAGAAGAAGCACAGATCATCATCATTCGTTGTCCTCCCCCAAGATGTTCCCGGAAGCAGCCACCATATCCGAAGCAATCTCCATGGAGACTATGCTGCCAGCTCATCGTCAACTGCAGTTAAGCAGGACCCACAATCCCCTCTTCTTTCTCAAATGATGGGAACATCAGAAGGAATGGCAAAGATTGATCCAAACTTGAGTTTTCCGTCTCTGAATCTAAATATGTTGAATTCTTTGGCATCCTCATCCTCGGGTCCTTCAAATTTGAAGAAGAAAACAAGTACTATAGGAGCTGGACTAACCCCCTCCCCAGAGGTTCTTCGGTTGGTAGTTTCTTGCATGCTTCCTACTCCTGTTCTTGTTCCTCGTTCGCCAAGTTTAAGCTTACCAGAAATCAAAATCCCTCAAGATTCTCCTGAACAAGAAAAGCAAGATCAAGAAAATCTTGCTCCATTGGGTTCTTCACCCAATGAGGTGAAAACAGAGGAGACAGCAAGTGGGGATTCAAGCAAGACTCAGTCAGATCCTAGTAGGAGGAGGCAGCAGCCTTGTGGAGACAATGTGGAAGAAGAAGAAGTCTCCTCAGAGGAAACCGTGTCAGATCATCGTGTAAGTGAACATGAATCTTAGAACCTGACGTGGGAGTTAAAATTACCGATTATACAAGTTATAATCTTTTCTCCAAATTTTTGTAGGCAAATGATGATGAAATCGAATGTTATTAAGTAGAAAAAAAATATAGGATATAGAGAACAACCACCTGTGTAAATCTCTTGTAGAAGATAAAGAAAATGTATGGTCGAATTTCCTATTCCTGGTCACCCTGCCCTGGTTAGCTTGATAGTTTCTGTAATTTTTTTTTTTCAGCTGCTTTCTTATCATCAATTGTTCTTGAGGTGAGCTTGCCGAAAGTAGCTTCCTTATAAAGTTGGGTTTTGGCACTGGCATAGTATTGGTATGTGGTATAGCTTACTTACGTTATTAATGAGGGTGATTCTATTCAATAATGATGCTGCAGGAATCGTGCTGTAATCAATCTCCGTCCTGCTGCAAGACTGATCACCTGACTTTTGACCTGAAAATAGAACCCACGACTAGCCGGAATGGTCTCCGGCGAAACCCCTCGGACGTGAGAGTAAGTATGGTGTGTATGAGAGCTGATAAGTTATAAAGAACAATGTATTCAGAATAACAAATAGCAATTACCTTGTGGAACGATTGACGTTGTGATGTATTTATAGGCTTTGCCAGAGTTGTAATTGTAATAGGATTGTATGAAATCCCTTGAATTACGGATCAGATTTGTATAAGATGTCGTGTTCATAAATAACTCATGTTTTGTAGGAATTCTATTAAGAGAAGAATCGTAAATACGCCTGGACTCTGTAGGTCGACGTAGTATAGTAGGTCGAGGTCGCCTGTTTGGATCCAGGTCGACCTGACTGATGAATAGGGTCGGATCATGCCCGAAATAGAATCTGGATCGTATGTCGGACGATAGCTAGGTCGGGACCATGTAGGTCGAACAATGAGCTAGGTCGACTGATCTTGCTGATGGGCTTTGGGCCTGGTAATAATTGGGCCTAGCCCACTGAGAATGTGGTGGCAATAATATGTAAATAACTGGACTAGCACGTTGGGCCTAGCCCGTCACTTTTATTCCGTTCAGTGGCCCCCAACTTTCTTAGTTGATTTTTGTCGACCAGGAAGTTATAAGAAATTTTGATGAAGTTTGAAGGAGGTCGCAGGTCGATGCTCGAACTGATGGTTGGTCGACCAATGGTGACGTGGCTCAATCCTGATCGTTTACAGTGAACGGCTAGATCTGGAAAAGCGCCATTTTTTCGTAATCATTACCTATTTTGACGCTTGGACAACCGTATTGGGAACTGTTTTTGGAATTAATTTTGAATTAACCGTTGAAACCCCAAAACCTTTCCACTTCACGAACGGATTAGTACTAGGTATAAAAGGCGAATCCTTTTCCTTTTTGAACTTTACAAACCCCCAATTTCCAGGCGTATCCTTAGAGCGAGAAGGCAAAGCAAGGATTCAGATTGCTGGTGCGATCGAGTATTCCTCTTCTTCCCATTAACCTCCGCTCTTCGAATTTTGTTAAGGTACCCCTCAATTTTTCTGTTTATTAGCTTTTATTTCGAGCTCTCTCTTTGATTTCCGTCATGGCTAGGACTTTTAGCTACGAGTCAGGTGCTTGGTATGGTTATTGCGTCACAAATCATAGGGTATATAAGTGTTTAGGTGGAGTGTGGAAAGAGATGTCTTTGGAGGAATGTGCCCGTATTCTGACTAGGTGGGGTTTAAAATTTAGTGAACTGGATTTGCCTGTAGGAGATAACCTGGGTGATTTAGGAGTAGACGATCAGAGGGTAGTTAACTTTCATCTTTTCCACAAACTGTTAGATCACATAGCTCTGTTCTACATTAGGGGACCCAATAAACTTTCGTATTTTAGAAACAACCAAGGGTTTCCAGGGGAATCTAGGTCGCCCCTAGGTTGGTCGCCTGTTTCAATTAATAGGACTGATTCCCCTGTTTCTTCTTCTTCAGATATGTCGACCCAGGACTCAGCGGGCTCTCCCTCTAGCAACATTGTGGACGCTTTTGGCTCGACTGCTGTACCAGGTCGCCATGAAAGGGGATATGTGGCCCCCAAGCCACTTAAAGGGAAGAAAGGGCCAGATTCGAGACTTGAGCTCATATATAATTTCTTTGAGATTAACAAGGAAGTGTTCCATCTTTCCCATTATTCTGAGAAGGAAAGGAAAGCTCGAGAATAGAGATATTGGGCCCTGAATCCCTCAAAGGTCGCCTTCTTCTATGTCCAATTTGAGGCCGGGCTGCGTCTCCCTTTGGACCCATTTATTTGCGAATTTTTAGAGTGCATGAATGTCGTTCCGATGCAGATAGAAGCGAACACCGTGAGAGTATTAGTTTGCTTTGCCATGGTCTGCCGGTTTCTCAAGTATGAACCCTGTGTGCATGTCTTCAGAAAATTTTTCAAGGTTGCATTTGATAAGAGGACTTTAGGCTTCAATACCCCAACTCGAGCCAATGCCCCTAAGCTATTTGTCAATCTGCCCGACAAAGTAACTGGATGGAACTCCCATTTAATCTTGGTTGAGAGTAGGAAAGGCTGGGAATTTCCCATACCCACTGATGAATCCAAAGCTTTGAAAGAGGATGAGTATTGGGTCCCCGTATGGGAGGAGGAGCTGACAAATAAGCTGAATGAGATAGCTCATAGGGGACCCATAAGTTGGGATTTGTTAGGATCCAACAGGAATAACTTTATCCAGGGTGGGATGCTGCTGGGCAATGAAGAGGTTGCCCCACTTGATTTAATAGTTAGGGGTCAGAGGTATCCAGATTGGGTCACTCACGAAGGAAATCAGTATAGGTTTGAGAGTCAGTGTCATGACTGCAAGGGTGTTCCAGATTCCTGTTGCATGACCAAGGATCATTTTGGGAGTGAGTGTTTGCTCGACCTTTTCTTTAGTTCGCTGCTTTTTATCCTCATGCTTTTTGTCTTTTTGCTGTTATCTCGCTGACCTCCATCTTTTATTTGTGCAGTTCTTACTCCTCAGTAGGAAGCGAATATGGTTCGTATAGTTGGCGTAGCTGACAAGAGGAAGAGTAAGAAAGCTCATGGAGCTGCAAACGCTCGAGCTACCAGAGAGAGGGAGGCTGAAAAGAGGAACAATCTGCTGCCGAAGGAAAATGCAGGAATGGTGCCCATGGATGACTTTGGATTGGAAGATCCCATAGAGAGTGATAGCAAGGCTCTGGAGACTGTTGTTGACAAGGACGAGGTTGATAGATCGACCATTCCTGGTTCGAGCTCCGATCCAGCCCAGGTGACTTCTGAGGGGGTCCCCACTCACGAGCAAACTGGAGGTAGTCCTCTTAACATTGTTAATGTTGATGAGGACGCGCTAGCTGAAGACAATGAGGGGGCTCTCAATTCTCGAAAAAGGTCGAGGGTTGAAAAAGGTAAGGCCGTCTTCCCCAACAACCTTCCTCCCCCTTTCCTTCAATTTCAAGCTCGGAGTATGTTGAGTCTCAGATAACGAAGCTGAGCGATGTTCCCCCTCTCAAGGGGGTCAATAGCTTGAGCCGTAAATATCCCAATCTGGGGTATGGGCAAGTTGTGGTTAGGAGGGAAATAGATTCTGACCTGCTCGCTCATTTTGCTGATAAGGGGATGACCCCTGAAGAGTTTTCTGATCGATCAGGCTTGGTACACAGCGAGGTAAACTTTTTGCTTCATTTTTCTGCTTGGTCGTTTACTTCTTGGTCGTCACTTTATTTTTTGAGTGTTTGTCGAGCTAATCTTTTTCCGTTTCTCAATATGCAGTCTCTTACTATGGTTGAACAAGCAAAGAGCTCTTGGAGAGCGTCTATTGAGAGGGAGAAACTGGCTATGGCCCAATACACCCGAAAATCTCATGAAGTGACTGAACTGAGAGAGAAATATAACGACCTAGATGCGGCCTATGATGCTCTTGAGGCTCTCAAGAATGATGCTGTGGCGGCCAAGGACAAAGCGTTGGTCGACCTCAAAGCTGCTGGGACCAAGCTCGATGAGATGAGGACTGAGAGAGATGCTGAGCGCCTGGGTCACGAAGGAACGAAAAAAGAGCTTGCGGCGATCTCCAAGATTCTCCAGGATAGAGACGTGTTTTTGACCAGATTGAATGAGGAGCATAATGCCGCCAGGGCCAAGTGGAAAGAGGAGATTCAGACTGCTTCGCAGGCCGCTGTGGAGGCTTTCAAGGAGAGTGATGAGTATTACTGTTGGGTTTCGAGGGTCCATGCGCAGCGGAATAATGCAAATAACTCGAATACCCAAAGCCCTAGAATCCGTTCTAGATGAATAATTAAGAAGTATGAATTAGGGTTACCAACCTTGAATGCCTTTGTCGTTGATATACGTAGTCTAACTCCAGATTGAAGAATTAGCAAGTCTTCAATATACGATCCTTTAATCACGAACAAAAGATCTTGAGAAGCGAAGATCCTCTACGAGTATCCACGCGATGAACGAACCCTAGAACTCTTTCTAGGAGGATTGCTAGACCCCTTGATTGAAACCTTTTCAATCTATGATGAATTGTGGAATTGGTGTGATGTTTTTCAATTCACAATTGAAAAATCTCTCTATTTTGTCTTTCTCAAAGCTCAAAATCGGAACTGGCTGCTAGGGTTGTTCAAGGATACTATTTATACTCTATAAATATTATACCCTATTAAAAACCCTTGGCAAAAACGGTTTCAGCGTTTCAGCGTACATGGGCGGTCGCCCATCAGGACATGGGCGGTCGCCACGTGTGTCCCGAAGCTTAATCCCATCCTCCAGAAAACCCGTATGGGCGGTCGCTCATAAGGTCATGGGCGGTCGCCCATGTGTCCAGAGCTTAATCCCTTATTCGAAAACCAACATGGGCGGTCGCCCATAAGGACAAGGGCGGTCGCCCATCTAGACAGTCTCCAATGCCCAGTTTTCAAATAACATGGGCGGTCGCCCATAGCACCTTGGGCGGTCGCCCAACACACCAGAATCCATAATTCCATTTTTGACAATTCGTTCGATGCGTGTGACCCCATAGGACTATATTATGTTGGCAATGAGCTCGATCACATCGATCCTCATAAGACATGAGCGGACTCTAGCAAGCCATCACGCCTACCCAAATAATATAATATCAAGTTCGTTTTCCTACATGAACATATCACAATCCCATTGTCACACGATGTTATATTGAACATGAGTCATGGTCCACGTCAACTCATATTGTTCAATGCTTTCTCGTTACTAAGTAAATTGATTAATCGAATGACATTAATCATATTAATTCATTCGGGCATGGCCATGCACTACATCAATCTTACTCACGAGTGGCCAAGCAAACATCTCTCTTTACGAGGGACAATTTCCATCTTGACTTATCATTCTTCCCAACAAGAATCATACCATGCCAATGATAGCCCTTATTGTCATCCGGTTAAAGACAACGTTAAACTATATCAAACATGATATTCATCAAGCGGAAGACAATGATAATCTCGTGTCGAAAGGATACCAATGATATGACTATATGAGATTTAATTATGACATATGACCATGACATAAATCTCATAATGGGTCAAGTCCAGTACCTTGTTCTCTAACAAGTACCCATGAATCAAATGTGCATCTCCATGCATATAATCATCACATGATTATCCATTAGACTTCATACTAGTGCTTCATAAGTACTAGGGACACGATTATTATAACTAAACATGCAAACACATATAATAATCAAATAAACAATCTCATATATAAATGAACAATGACATTACATAAAGGTCTATCTCTATAGGCCTAGGGCACTAACACCTACAGTCTCCCACTTGCACTAGGCCCAGTCACTCATGTATCTTATACCCATGGACCTAACATGACCATCATGTTTAGCTTGTGGCAAAGGCTTGGTGAGAGGGTCCGAAATATTGTCATCCGTTGGTACCTTGCATATCTTGACGTCCTCCCTTTCACAGATTTCTCGTATGAGGTGAAAACGTCTCAAAATATGTTTGGATCGCTGATGTAACCTTGATTCTTTTGCTTGGGCAATAGCACCATTATTTTCACAGAACAGCTCTATCGGGTTAGTGATACTCGGAACGACTTCTAAGTCACTAACGAACTTCTTGATCCAAACCGCCTCCTTAGCCGCATCTGATGCTGCTATGTATTCGGGTTGTAGAATCGGCAACGGTGCTTTGCTTGGAACTCTTCCAACAAACGACACCTCCATTTAGCATAAACACCACCCCAGCCTGCGATCTAAAGTCATCTTTGTCGGTTTGGAAGCTTGCATCTGTGTAACCCTTTACAACGGATCATCTTCCATTCCTCCAAATACCAAGAATACATCCTTAGTCCTTCTCAAGTACTTAAGGATATTCTTGGCAGACTATCCAATGGTTCTCACCAGATCGAGGCGGTATCTACTCGTTGCGCTTAGAGCATACGAGACATCGGGTCTAGTACACAACATGGCATACATGATAGATCCAATTGCCGAAGCATATGGAATATCACTCATCCTCTTTCGCTCATCATTTGTCTTAGGACAATGAGTCTTGCTAAGAGTAATGCCATGTCCCATTGGCAAGTTTCCTCTCTTAGAATTTTCCATGCGGAATCTTCCAAGGACCTTGTCAATATACGTACTTTGACTCAAACCAATCATCCTTCTTGATCTATCTCTATAGATCTTGATACCAAGGATATAAGCCGCTTCACCCATATCTTTCATTGAGAAACATTTTCCTAACCAGGACTTTACAGTCTCAAGTGCAGGAACATTGTTTCCAATGAGTAAGATGGCATCGACATACAACACCAGAAATAGCACTATGCTCCCACTTATTTTCTTGTATACACAAGGTTCATCTTCGTTTTTGATGAAGCCAAACTCTTTGACTGATTCATCAAAACGTAGATTCCAGCTCCTGGAAGCTTGCTTCAATCCATAAATGGATCTCTTCAACTTACACACTTTGTTAGAATTCTTTGGATCGACAAATCCTTCAGGCTGTATCATGTATACATCCTCAAGTAGGTTTCCGTTAAGAAACGCTGTTTTGACGTCCATTTGCCATATCTCATAGTCGTAATATGCGGCTATGGCAATTAAGATTCTAATAGACTTAAGCATTGCTACGGGCGAAAAGGTTTCATCATAGTCAACGCCATGAATCTGCCTATACCCCTTAGCAACTAGCCTAGCCTTATAAGTATGTACCTTCCCATCCATGTCAGTTTTCTTTTTGAAAACCCACTTTCACCCTATGGTTTTTACACCTTCGGGTGGATCAATCAAGTTCCAAACTTGATTATCGTACATGGATTTGATTTCGGATTCCATGGCTCCTAGCCACTTGTCCGAATCAGGAGTGGACATCGCCTCTTGATAGGAAGTAGGTTCATCATTCTCAATGATTTCTACTTCATTACTTTCCGTCATGAGAAATCCATATCTCTCAGGTTCGGATCGTATCCTATCCGATCTGCGAAGAACTTGTGTATCTTGAACCGGTTCCACAACAGCTTGTGAACTTGGTTCCGTCTCTACTATCGGTTCCTTGTCATTTTCGGGTTCTTGAATTTCTTCAAGATCAATTTTACTCCCACTAGTTTCTTTATAGAGAAACTCTTTCTCTAGAAAGACACCATTTCGAGCAACAAACACTTTGTTCTCGGATTGGTTGTAAAATAGATATCCTTTCGTTTCCTTAGGATAACCAACGAAAATGCATTTATCAGATTTAGGTGCAAGTTTATGTTCAGAAACTAATTTCTTTACATAAGCCTCACAACCCCAAATCTTCATGAAAGATAAGCTAGGCTTTCTTCCATACCACATCTCATGTGGGGTTTTAGGAGCCGATTTAGTAGGGACCTTATTAAGCGTGAAAGCAGCTGTTTCCAGTGCATGTCCCCAAAAAGAAATAGGAAGGTTAACTTGACTCATCATCGATCGAACCATATCTAATAGAGTTCGATTTCTCCTCTCGGATACACCATTCCATTGTGGTGTTCCGGGTGGAGTAAGTTCTGAAACAATTCCACAACTTTTCAGATGATCGTCAAATTCTTGGCTTAAGTATTCACCACCTCGATCGGATCGAATGGTTTTAATAGTTTTGCCAAGTTGATTTTGTACCTCATTTTGAAATATTCTGAATATCTCAAATGCTTCACTTTTGTACTTCATCAGATAGACATAGCCATATCTGGAGAAGTCATCAGTGAACGTTATGAAGTACCGAAATCCTCCCCTAGCAATGCTATTCATTGGTCCACACACATCAGTATGTATGAGAGCCAATAAATCACTAGCCCTTTCACTACTCTTAGTAAAAGGAGCTTTAGTCATCTTGCCCAATAAACAAGACTCGCAAACATCATATGATTCATAATCACATGAGTCTAAATATCCATCTTTATGGAGTTTAGATACGCGCTTCTCGTTTATGTGACCAAGACGGCAATGCCATTTGTATGTGTTGTTCACATCATTTGGTTTAGATTTCTTACTAACATGATAAACATTCTCAACATTATTTTCAACATCCAAGACATAAAGGCCATTAAAAGAATGAGCAACACAATAAAGCATGTCATTCAAATAAATTGAAAATTTCTTATTCGCAATAAGAAAATTGTAACCCTCATTGTCTAAACATGAAATAGAAATAATGTTTCTGCTCAAATCCGGAACATAATAACAGTTATTTAAAACTAAAATTAATCCGCTAGGTAAAGTGACTTCGTAAGTCCCTACGGCCAATGCAGCAACTCTTGCTCCATTTCCAACCCGCAGATCTACTTCACCCTCTTTGAGCGACCTTCTATTCTTAAGTCCCTGCACATTTAGACAAATGTGAGATCCACATCCGGTATCTAATACCCAAGAACTAGAAGTAGAAAGTAGAACATCTATCATATAGATACCTGAAGTCGTGGCAATCACATTGCCCTTCTTCTTCAGCCCTTCCTGATAAGCTTTGCAGTTACGCTTCCAATGCCCAGTTTCATTGCAATGGTAGCATACCGCATCCTTTTGGGATTTGGGTTGAGGCTTCTCAACAACGGCAACCTTTGCCTCCGGTTTAGCAACTTTTGCTTTAACCTTGTTTTTCTTGAACCCTTTTCCTTTGTTCACCATCAACACTTGATTGGTTTTCTTGGTAATATTGTTCTCCGCATTCTTTAGCATCCCATGCAATTCAGACAGAGATTTATTCATCCCATTCATGTTATAATTCAGAACGAACTGATTATAACTTTCAGGGAGTGAATGCAATATCATATCCGTAGCCAGCTCTAACTGGATAGGATATCCAAGCCTCTCAAGGTGCTCGAGGTGACCCTTCATTTTCAACACATGAGGCCCAACAGGTTGTCCTTCAATCATCTTGCATGAATGAAGAGCCTTCATAGTGTCAAACCTTTCCTGACGTGCTTGCAACGGGAACATTTCCTTTAAATGATTTCCCAAATCATAAGCTTCCATGTGTACAAGGTCCTTCTGAAGGGCCTTACACATAGTAGCCAGCATCAGGCAACCAACATCTATAGAATCATCAACATGTTTCTTATGTTGGTCCCTTTCAGCTTTAGGTGCATTAGCAGCAGGCTCAGGTGGAATGGGTCCATCGAGAATGTACAACTTCCTTTCCTGTTTGAGAACAATTCTCAAACAGCGGATCCAATCCACATAGTTGTTGCCATTCTCTTCTAACTTGTCCTTCTCAAGGACTGATCGCAGTGACAAATTCTGATTAGTGTTAGCAAACCATTGATCTACAAAGATATGCAACAAGATATAAACATATATAAGCACCAATTTCATTTAAGAGATTAAATAACGTATTTCACAAATACTCCCACTAAATTATATAACCTTCATATACAAACATGCATAATATAATTTAATAGGCTAAGACCCAACTTTAATTTAATTTCAAGTCGGCTATGGCACGACTGCTCAAAATTAAACTGAAAAGGTAGATAACATTTATCAATCATATCAACATATGACTCTTAGATCTTTTATGAGATTATAGACATCATATGTCACATGTTTCAATCTCATCTTATGCCTTAGGCCCAAAACTGTTTTGATAGCCTTATTGAGTTCAACCATTTTAAACGTATAGCAATCACTATTTGCTCATCTTGATCATACAAAGATAGTATTAATGTACCTCGCTATGGCGAGCCTACATAAAACTACCCGTGTACTCACAAGTGTTTAAAGTGGGTAGCATAAACAAACTCAAAATTTCAAAGAAGGTTCAATTTTTCATGTTTATCAATTAACATGGCATGGTTGATTCATGAAAAACTATATGAGCATAATTATGAACATGGAATGATACAACATAAATCACATTTGTTCAGTAATTACTAGTACGCGGCCACGTGCTCCAAGGTTATCCCACACTTCCATCGAAGTGCCTGTGGGGAAGGTTTTGGTGTCCAGCCCATATACCAAGTAATACTTCACAAATATCCTAAATTAATCACATTAATCATATTAATGAAATTGACATCCCATAACCTAGATTAATCATAAATTTCAATTTCATAATCATGGTATATCACTATATACAATTACTTCACAAGCAATACTCATACAATTTCACATTCCAAATCATATTTATCATGAAAATTCATATAATCACATTACACAATAATCATGATTATCTAACTAAACATCATGAACGGGGCTCTGATACCACTGTTGGGTTTCGAGGGTCCATGCGCAGCGGAATAATGCAAATAACTCGAATACCCAAAGCCCTAGAATCCGTTCTAGATGAATAATTAAGAAGTATGAATTAGGGTTACCAACCTTGAATGCCTTTGTCGTTGATATACGTAGTCTAACTCCAGATTGAAGAATTAGCAAGTCTTCAATATACGATCCTTTAATCACGAACAAAAGATCTTGAGAAGCAAAGATCCTCTACGAGTATCCACGCGATGAACGAACCCTAGAACTCTTTCTAGGAGGATTGCTAGACCCCTTGATTGAAACCTTTTCAATCTATGATGAATTGTGGAATTGGTGTGATGTTTTTCAATTCACAATTGAAAAATCTCTCTATTTTGTCTTTCTCAAAGCTCAAAATCGGAACTGGCTGCTAGGGTTGTTCAAGGATACTATTTATACTCTATAAATATTATACCCTATTAAAAACCCTTGGCAAAAACGGTTTCAGCGTTTCAGCGTACATGGGCGGTCGCCCATCAGGACATGGGCGGTCGCCCATGTGTCCAGAGCTTAATCCCATCCTCCGAAAACCCATATGGGCGGTCGCTCATAAGGTCATGGGCGGTCGCCCATGTGTCCAGAGCTTAATCCCTTATTCAAAAACCAACATGGGCGGTCGCCCATAAGGACAAGGGCGGTCGCCCATCTAGACAGTCTCCAATGCCCAGTTTTCAAATAACATGGGCGGTCGCCCATAGCACCTTGGGCGGTCGCCCAACACACCAGAATCCATAATTCCATTTTTGACAATTCGTTCGATGCGTGTGACCCCATAGGACTATATTATGTTGGCAATGAGCTCGATCACATCGATCCTCATAAGACATGAGCGGACTCTAGCAAGCCATCACGCCTACCCAAATAATATAATATCAAGTTCGTTTTTCCTACATAGAACATATCACAATCCCATTGTCACACGATGTTATATTGAACATGAGTCATGGTCCACGTCAACTCATATTGTTCAATGCTTTCTCGTTACTAAGTAAATTGATTAATCGAATGACATTAATCATATTAATTCATTCGGGCATGGCCATGCACTACATCAATCTTACTCACGAGTGGCCAAGCAAACATCTCTCTTTACGAGGGACAATTTCCATCTTGACTTATCATTCTTCCCAACAAGAATCATACCATGCCAATGATAGCCCTTATTGTCATCCGGTTAAAGACAACGTTAAACTATATCAAACATGATATTCATCAAGCGGAAGACAATGATAATCTCAGGTCAAAGGATATCAATGATATGACTATATGAGATTTAATTATGACATATGACCATGACATAAATCTCATAATGGTCAAGTCCAGTACCTTGTTCTCTAACAAGTACCCATGAATCTAATGTGCATCTCCATGCATATAATCATCACATGATTATCCATTAGACTTCATACTAGTGCTTCATAAGTACTAGGGACACGATTATTATAACTAAACATGCAAACACATATAATAATCAAATAAACAATCTCATATATAAATGAACAATGACATTACATAAAGGTCTATCTCTATAGGTCGGTGCCATATGGCCCGTCGAGCTATAGTGGATCCGACTGCCGACGTATCCCTTGAACAGCTAGCCCGATGGGCGTCTGAAGAGCAATAAGATATAGTAGCTCGAGGTGGCCATGCTGTGGTCCCATATACTGAAAATGACTTGTCATTCATAGCCCAACATGATCAGGAGGATGGCTGTGAGCCTTGGACCGCCCCTCCCCTTGCAGAGAGGAATTTTAATGTACTTATCCAAGAGATTGAAGATGCTGAAGATATGGAGGAGGACGTAGATGAGGCGGTCGACAAGGACCAGCAGGACCAAGCTACCGACGGGCCAGCTCTTTAGTTTTTTGATGTGATGGACAAGTTTCAAAAACAATTTTTATTTTGCTTTAGGGAATCTATGCCTTGGCCAGTTTTTTGGGAGGCATTTTATCTTGACATATTTTTTGATCGCACAAATTTTAGCCCGCTTTGGGGAACTTGCTTTATTTAACTATAGTTGACTTTTCATTCGAATCTTTTTGCTTTGATACTTGTATGAATGTATGTCGAACTAGATTTGGTATAATGACGAGATCGTTACAAGCCTTAGGTCGGACTATTTTTTAGAAATAAAGCCGACCTAATACTTGGCTCATTTGATAATGAGATTGACTAAGAGTCGAATGTTTTTTAGAACAAGGTCGACTAAGAATCGGACCTGTTTAAAGGAACAAGGCTGACAAAGAGTCGAGCCTGTTAGAATGAAGTCGACTAAGATCGGACTCGTTAAATGATCAAGACTGATTAAGAATCGAGCCTGTTAGAACGAAGTCGACTAAGAGTCGGACTCGTTAAATGAACGAGACTGATTAAGAATCGAGCCTGTTTGAACGTAGTCGACTAAGAGTCGGACTCGTTAAATGAACGAGACTGATTAAGAATCGAGCCTGTTTGAACGAAGTCGAATAAGAGTCGAACTTGTTAAATGAACGAGACTGATTAAGAATCGAGCTTGTTTGAACGAAGTCGACTAAGAGTCGGACTCGTTAAATGAACGAGACTGATTAAGAATCGAGCCTATTTAAAGGAACGAGGTTGACTAAGAGTCAAGCCTGTTAGAATTGATGCAAAAACGTAACACAATTTTTGGTTGAATAGAACTGCAACTTTATTGAAGTAGTAGCACGATTGCATAGAGAATGGGGAGCTAGAACTGAAACTAAACTCAAACTTGAAAACAGAAACAGAAACTGAACTTGAACTAGTAAACTAAACTAGAAAACTGAACTAGAAGTAGTATTTGATAAGGTGGGTAGCATGCCACGGGTGCTTCAATTCCTCACCATCTAGATGAGCGATCATGTAAGTTCCTTCCTTAATAACTCGAGTAACAATGTAGGGACCTTCCCAGTTGGGAGATAACTTGTTCATCTGAGTTCTCCTTCCAGTTGACTCGATACTCCTTAACACATGGTCGCCTACTTGGAACGATCTTATCGTGGTAACTCTTAGTTTTTTGCTTATAGTTGATCATCCGTAACTGAGCTGTATCTCGCTTCTCGTCGAGCAAATCCAAGTCGATCAACCTGTTGGTGTCGTTCTTCTCTTGATCAAAGAAAACTACCCTTGCTGTAGGGAATTGTAGCTCGGCCGGTGACATGGCCTCTGATCCATATGCAAGAGCGAAAGGGGTTTCACCCGTGGGCCCCCGAGTGGTTGTGCGGACTGCCCAGAGAGCGATGGGAATTTCGTCCAACCAGTTGCTTCATCGACCAACTAAACCAGTCTTGAGTGCAGAGAGGACCAACTTGTTTGCTACTTCAGCTTGCTCATTACCTTGGGGATAAGCGACAGACGACTTCCAATGCTTGACTACAACACTATTCATCTCTTCTTCGAAGGCTGTGGAGAACTGTAGCCCGTTATCCGACACTATAGCTCGCGGAATCCCAAATCGATACCAAATGAAGTCATGAATGAAGTTGATGGCGTTTTCCTATGTAATCCTGGCTAACGTCCTGGCCTCGACCCATTTTGTAAAGTAATCAATAGCAACGATCACATACTTGCAATATCCTCGGGCGGGTGGGAAGGGACCAATCAAATCTACTCCCCACATATCGAAGGGCCAAGTTGCGACCACTAGAGTTTGCTCGGTGGTAGGCAAGTGAGGTAGATCGGCAAACCTTTGACACTGATCACACCCTTGAACGAAGTCATGAGCGTCAGGCCTCATGTGCGGCCAATAATAGCCCAATGTAATCAATTTGTCGGCCAAAGTTCTGGCCCCCGGGTGTCCACCACAAACCCCACTATGTACCTCGTACATTAGCTAAGTAACTTCTTGAGGATGGACACATCTCAATAGAGGTTTAGTGAAGGACCTTCTGAATAACGCGTTTCCTTGAATAACGTACCTCAGAGCCTTTTTCTTGATAGCTCGAGCTGCTTTCTCGTCATCAGGTAGCTCCCCGGTCTCTAAATAGGCTCGCATTTCCTTGATCCAGCACTTGGTGCAGACCCAGTGTCTAGTAGTATCCTCCAGGCATTGAATCTGAACCCTCTCATAAGCTGGATGTTCAAGGTAAGAGATAGGTTCCCCATGCGGTTCGTCCGATGTAGCCAGTTTTGAGAGTAGGTCGGCCAATTCATTATCATCTCGACCAACCCTCTATATCTCCCAAAATTCTAAGTCTTTGATCAGCACCTTCACCAGGTCGCAGTACTTGACCAAGGTGGGATTCAGGACTTCATACTCTCCTCTAACTTGATTTACTATCAACTGCGAGTCACAGTAAGCCACGATCTTGGTTGCCCCAAAATACTTCGCATATTCGATGGCTGCGACCAAGGCTTCTTACTCGGCCTGGTTGTTAGATTCTTCAAATTTGAACCTCAGAGCTTCCTCGTAGACTGTCCCTGACTCTGGCTCGACCAATACAATCCCAGCCCCACTAACGTTCTTTGTTGCCGACCTATCAGAGTATACTTTCCAGCAATCGTCGGGCAAACTCATGGTGGGCTGAGTTGCTGGTTCCTATCCCTTTTCTTTCTCCTTCTGAGCTCATACTTCGCTATCTTTCTTGGTGAACGTAAGCTCGACCAAGAAGTCTGCCAAAGCTTGAGCTTTCAATGCCTTTCGAGGCCTATACTCAATGTTGAATTCTGTGAGAGCAATTGACAAGTTGAGTAATGGGCCTAAACTTTCTGGTTTATGCAGGATTTTCCTCAGGGGTGCATTAGTTAGCATGACAATAGGATGAGCCAAGAAATAAGCTCGCAACTTCATGGAAGCTATGACCAAGGCGTATGCCACCTTCTCTGCATTATAGTATCTGCCTTCTACGTCGGACAAGGCCTTGTGTCACGACCCCAACTCTAGGCACTGTTTAGGAAAACGTGGAGCACGTGGGAGTGGGGGTTGCACTTCATTTTATATGATGCATTGCATGATCTTTGAAGTATTATGTGATTATTTGTTTAATAATTTCATGGCTTATGTGTTTATGAAGTTTAAAAACTCATTTGGTAATGTTATGTTTAATGGAATTATTTGGGAATTAAGGTGGGAATTATGTCTTAATTGGAATTTGGAAGGGAAGGAATTATAAAAGTAGTAGGGGCTTTAGAGTAATTAAAAGTGTTGAGGTTTAGTTGTGATTAGTTGATGCTTGGAGGGCTTTAATGGAAAAATTTGATGTTTATCCCTTTTAAATGGAACCTTCCCCATTATCCATACTTTTCCTCACTCTCCTTCATCTTCTTCATCAGCCTAGAACCTCTTAAAACCCTAAAACCCTTCTAAAAATCCTAGGAAATCAACCCTTGCTCAGTTTCCTAGTTGGATGGCTGATTATTGATCACGGCGGCGAGTAGTATTCATCTATCCGGAAAAAGTTCCTTGTTATCTTCATATTTTCCAAGTAAGTTATTACGAATTTCCCTTCTATTTTGAGCATATGCTTGGATTGATGTTCCAAAGGTGTTGAAAGTTATTTTGAACTTGATTGATTATGTTTTCTTGCTTGGGAATTGGGTTGGATTTGCTTAACATGGAAGAGCAATGAAAGAGTAATGGAATAGTGGGGTGGCCATGAAATAATTGTGGTATAGGTGTTATAAACCATGGATTGAGTGTTACTATGGGTTAAATATGGTATATAAACTGGTTTTGGTGAGTTTGGTGCAGCTGGATGAAGCTAAAATGGTGATTTGGGGTGTTGGGTGAAGCTGATGTAAACATCAGCAACAATTCTGGGCAAAGGCACGACTCGTGCCCTGGAGCACGAGTCGTGACCTGGTAAGAATGAGGTCGTGCCTTGTCGTGCCTTGAAGGGGGACGCATGGCTCTGGCTGGGGGTAAATGGGCATGAGTCGTGCCCTGAGGCACGAGTCGTGCCTTCCCCTGCACTCTTGGAACTGTTTTGCAAGCCTTGAAAACCTAATTCATCTAAGCCATAATGGACCACTCTTTAACTATAATACTAGTACAACATTAGTACTTCACAACCATGTTTTACTTGGCCAAATCGGATTATTGGAAGGGCTTTAAATATTGCTTGGAAAACGGCTGGAGGTCATTGTTAATTGAAGAACCAAAATTATAAAAACTTGGTATTTGATGATAGAACTTGAAAGCAGGTTTTATAATGTTAAATTGTGAATGTGTAGGGCTACTTATTTGTGATTGTACCTCTACGTGGTTACCTCTACGTGGTTACCTCTGAATGACTCTATGATAATTTGGTGCTTGAATTAATTGTTGCACGACATCATGGAATTGATTGTGAGCATACATGGATTATTATTGACTCAATCATATATATATATATATATATATATATATATATATATATATATATATATATATATATATATATATATATATGTGACACTATTTGAAGAAATGGGCATGAGTAATGATACCATGTTATATAGTGTTATCTCATTGTGTGGACGTGATTCAAGTAAATGTATGTGCTTGAATGTGAATATAAATGTATTCCCAAGAGGATGTATTCCCAAGAGGATGTATTCCCAAGAGGATGTGTTCCCAAGAGGATGTGTTCCCAAGAGGATGTGTTCCCAAGAGGATGTGTGCACAAGAGGATGTGTGCCCCAGAGGATGTGTTCCCAAGAGGATGTAATGTGTTTATGGTATTCAAAATATGACGTGAAACAACTTGCTTACGTGTTGCATTTTAATTGGCATCTTGCTGCATGCATAATAGCTTACTGAGATTCTTTCTCACCCCGTCTCCCTTTAATTTTTTTAGATACCACTGAGACAGGAGGTCAGGATCGGTGAGGCCGGGGCACAGTTGGATCGTCTTTTGATTGTCGAGGTACGTTTTGCTAGGAGAGTTTATGCCGGCTGTTATTCTTTTGGGGAAAAAGTTGTAAATAACTTTTCTAAACATTTCCAAACTATGGTTTGTAAATAATGTGGTGTGGTTGTTAAATATGTATTGGTGTAAACTTCCTTTTCAATGTGGAAATGAATGGAAGCAGGTTAATCTATTGAGCAAGTTTCTTGAGTCTTCCATTTAGGAAGATCATGTTAAAATTTTCTTAAAAGCCTCACTTAACTTAGATGGTTTGATGAAATGGTTTCAATTTAGATGAGTCAGTTTGGGGACCCTACCATCGGGGCACGAATTTATAGGTCTCGGGGTTGGGGAATCCCCACAGTTGGTATCAAAGCTAAGGTTAGATTTCAAGGGTAGAAGTCGAGTCTAAGGGGGAGTGTGATGTCTGACATCGAGTGTTTGATGCAGGGAATTGTGTGATGGCTGATACTGGTAAAGGACAGCAAAGGGTGGAAGGAGATCCAGATGCGGGGGGATCCGGAGGGGATCCGAATGTGGAATTGATGAATATGTTCCGGTCTTTTATTCAGGGTATGGCAACTCAAAGCCAAGGTCAGCAATAACAACAAGAGGGAAGACAAGCTCATGGATTGGAAAAGTTTGTCAAGTTGGCTCCGCCTAGCTACAACGGAGATCCGGATACGGTTAAAGCAGAGAGGTAGTTGGAAGCAATGGAGAAGATTTTTGAGGCAATGGGAAGCTCAAATGAGGAGAAAGTTCGTTGTGCGGTATTCAAACTCGAGGGACCAGCCGAGCATTGGTGGCAAATACTCAGGGAAAGTTGGGAAAGAGATCATACTCCACAGACATGGAATAACTTTACTCGGAGTTTTAGGGAGCATTTCATACCCATGGTGACAAGAGACAAGAAAGAAGCGGAATTCCTAAAGCTGGAACAAGGAACAATGTCCGTGGCTCAGTATTCATCGAAGTTTACCGAATTGGCAAGATATTGTCCTCATCTTATACCGGAGGAGCAAAGAAGAGTTTATTGATTCGTGAAGGGATTGAGGATAGAATTCAGGAAACAACTATTGACTCATGACTTCCCTACGTATCAGGCGGCAGTAAATATGACTTATAAAATCGAGAATGATATTGAAGAACACAAAGGCAAGCATGAAGGTGGAGGATTCAGGTCAAAGTTCTCAGGTCAGGGATCAGGTCAACAGCGGGGGCAACCAAAAGCTCCAACTCTTGGAGGTGCTAAAGGAGGAAGTGTTAGTGGTTCTTCTCATCCGACAACCAATAAAGTTGGTGTTGTGTGTAATTGGTGTAAGAAGGGTGGACATGTGGAAGAAAATTGTTGGGCCAAGCAAGGAAAGTGTACTAGTTGCGGTGAAATGGGGCATTATAGGAGAGATTGTCCAAGGCTTATTCGGAGTCAGGCTGCAGGTGGCAGACCGCAGGGGGTGCAACCAAGGAGTGGTGTTAAGAGGGATGTGGAAGGAAAACCTAAGGAGAGAGTCCCGAGTAGGGTGTTTGCCCTAGGTCGTGGCGAAGTAGATCCGTCAGCAGTTATTAAAGGTATTGTACCTGTCTCAGGGGTCAGGGCTCGTGTCCTTATCGACCCTGGGTTATCTCATACGTATGTTTTATCTCATTTTGCATTCACATTGCATAAAATGCCCAAGATGTTGCCCTATGTGTTGGAGGTGTCTACTCCCGTTGGAGAGTGCCTCGAATCTTCTCTAATATATCTTGATTGTGAAGTGATTATATGTGGTCATGTGTTGCCCGTGGATTTGGTAGAGTTACCAATCCGGGACTTTGATGTTATCTTAGGCATGGATTGGTTAGGCTATTGTCATGCCTTGGTGGATTGTCGCAAGAAGCGCGTCACCTTTTCTATGCCTAATGTGCCTATATTTGTTTTTGATGCTGATAAATCATTGTTTGGTATAAATGTGATCTCTGCATTAAAAGCTAGGAAGTTGTTGTCAAAGGGGTGCGAGGGTTATTTGGCTTATGCGGTAGATGTTCGTAAGAAATCTTCCGAGTTGTCCCAAGTGCCTGTTGTGAATGAATTCAATGACGTGTTTTCAACTGAATATACTATGCCTCCTGATAGAGAGATAGAGTTCTTTATTGATCTATTACCGGGTACCTCACCCATTTCTAAGGCTCCGTACCGAATGGCTCCAGCGGAACTTAAAGAGTTGAAAGTGCAGTTG
Organism: Adenophora triphylla var. japonica; assembly: GCA_022495995.1. Lineage (NCBI taxonomy): Eukaryota > Viridiplantae > Streptophyta > Magnoliopsida > Asterales > Campanulaceae > Adenophora > Adenophora triphylla. Next base: position 70,418 of record JAFEMH010001658.1, read on the forward strand.
CAAGAACTTCTTGACCGGGGTTTCATTCGTCCTAGTGTGTCACCTTGGGGAGCGCCCATGTTATTTGTTAGAAAGAAGGATGGTACGCTACGATTGTGTATTGATTATAGGTTGTTGAACCAAGCCACTATCAAGAACAAGTATCTGTTGCCTCACATTGATGATCTCTTTAATCAACTCCAGGGTTCGATTATTTACTCCAAGTTGGATTTGCGGAGTGGTTATCACCAGTTGAAGATCAAAGTGGAGGATATCCCTAAAACTGCATTCAGAACGAGGTATGGACATTATGAATTCCTTGTGATGCCTTTTGGGTTGACCAACGCCCCAGCTGTGTTTATGGATATGATGAACCGGATTTTCAAACCTTATCTTGATAATTTTGTGGTGGTTTTTATTGACGACATCTTGGTATACTCCAAATCCCGGGAAGAACATGAGGAGCATTTGAGAACTGTGCTATCAGTGCTTCGTGAGAAATAGCTGTTTGCCAAATTCAACAAATGTGAGTTTTGGCTTGAGAGGATTTCTTTTCTTGGCCATGTTGTATCACGTGAGGGGATTACCGTAGATCCATCGAAGATTGAGGCAGTAGTCAACTGGAAGCAGCCGTCTACAGTTACAGAGGTTCGCAGTTTCCTCGGCTTAGCGGGATATTACCGGAGATTTATTGAGGGATTTTCACGGATTGCAACTCCATTGACTAGGTTGACTAGGTTGACTAGGAAGGAGGTTCCTTTTGTATGGGATGAGAAGTATGAGGCTAGCTTTAATGAATTAAAGAGGAGATTGACATCGGCTCTGATCCTTACCTTGCCAGACGGTTGCGAGGATTTTGTCATTTTCAGTGATGCTTCTAAAGAATGATTGGGGTGTGTTTTGATGCAAAGGGAAAAAGTAATTGCGTATGCTTCACGGAAGTTATCACCAGCAGAGCAAAACTATCCTACTCATGACATGGAACTAGCAGCTATTATCTTTGCGTTACACAAGTGGAAACATTACCTATATGGAGCTAAATTCGAGATATTCACGGATCATAAAAGTTTGAAGTACCTATTCACCCAGAAGGAGCTCAACAACAGACAGAGGCGATGGTTAGAACTCCTGAAGGATTATGATTGCACTATTTCATATCATCCGGGGAAAGCAAATGTGGTAGCGGATGCTATTAGTCGTAAGGCTCATCTATCATCTTTGAGATCTCGAGAAGTGAAGAGTGATATGTTGTTTGCGAATGTGAGAGACGTTCCAACTCTTTACAGGGATCTTTTGGAAGCTCAACAGAAGGATGAGGAATTGAAAAAAATCCGGGAAAAGTTGCAAGATGGAAAGGCAAGTGAATTTTCAGTGAATCAAGAGGGTATTTTAACTTTCAGGGGTCGAATTTGCGTTCCTTCGTCTCCGGAAATCAAAAGACAAGTATTGGAAGAGGGTCACAAGTCCAAGTTTGCCGTTCACCCTGGGAGTACTAAAATGTATCAAGACTTAAAGAGAGGATATTGGTGGAATGGAATGAAGAAAGAAATTGCCGAGTTTGTGTCCAAATGTCTAACATGTCAACAAATCAAAGCGGAACATCAACGACCTGCGGGATTACTACAACCATTGGAGATTCCGGAGTGGAAATGGGAAGGAATTTCGATGGATTTTGTCACGGGATTGCCTCCTACGCCTAAGAAGATGGACGCAATATGGGTGATTGTGGATCGGTTAACTAAGTCTGCACATTTCCTACCTGTGTCAATCAAGTATTCCTTAGAAAGGTTGGCTCAATTATATATCCGCGAGATCGTGAGAGTACATGGAGTACCGGTTACTATTGTGTTAGATAGAGATCCGCGGTTTACCTCTCGGTTTTGGAGAGCATTGCACGAAGCATTGGGGTAAAAGTTGAGTTTTAGTACCGCATTTCACCCTCAGACCGATGGACAATCGGAAAGAACTATTCAGATTCTCGAGGATATGCTCCGAGCATGTGTGATGGATTTTCAAGCATCATGGGAAGATCATCTACCTCTTGTGGAGTTCGCCTACAACAACAGTTATCAGTCCAGTATAGAGATGGCACCTTATGAGGCATTGTACGGAAGGAAATGTCGGTCTCCAATTTGTTGGGATGAAGTTGGCGAGGCGAGACTTTGGGGTTCGGACTTGGTGAGAGATTCAACCGAGAAAATAAAGGTGATTCGAGATAGGTTAAAGACAGCTCAAAGTCGACAGAAGAGTTATGCGGACACGCGAAGAAGGGAACTATCATTTCAAGTAGGAGACTCAGTTTTCTTGAAGATTTCGCCAAGAACGGGTATTAAAAGATTCGGCAATAAGGGAAAATTATCACCGAGATTCATTGGACCCTTTGAGATTCTAGAGAAGGTGGTGAGTTAGCTTACCGTTTGGCTCTCCCTCCATCTTTATCTTCACTTCATAATGTATTCTCTGTATCCATGCTACGAAAGTATTGTTATGATCCTTCACATATATTGAGTTTGCCTCCCGAGGATGTTAGAGCGGATATGACCTATGTAGAGGTTCCGTTGAGGATTTTGGAGCGACAAGTTAAGGAGTTGCGTACCAAGAGCATCCCCGTGGTTAAGATCTTATGGAAGAATCACACGATCGAGGAAGCTACGTGGGAATTAGAATCGGAAATGAGGGAGAAGTATCCGAGTTTGTTTGATCATTCTGGTAAGTGATAGTCAAATTCGGGATGAATTTGGTTTAAGGGGGAGTGAGTGTCACGACCCCAACTCTAGGCACTGTTAGGAAAACGTGGAGCACGTGGGAGTGGGGGTTGCACTTCATTTTATATGATGCATTGCATGATATTTGAAGTATTATGTGATTATTTGTTTAATAATTTCATGGCTTATGTGTTTATGAAGTTTAAAAACTCATTTGGTAATGTTATGTTTAATGGAATTATTTGGGAATTAAGGTGGGAATTATGTCTTAATTGGAATTTGGAAGGGAAGGAATTATAAAAGTAGTAGGGGCTTTAGAGTAATTAAAAGTGTCGAGGTTTAGTTGTGATTAGTTGATGCTTGGAGGGCTTTAATGGAAAAATTTGATGTTTATCCCTTTTAAATGGAACCTTCCCCATTATCCATACTTTTCCTCACTCTCCTTCATCTTCTTCATCAGCCTAGAACCTCTTAAAACCCTAAAACCCTTCTAAAAATCCTAGGAAATCAACCCTTGCTCAGTTTCCTAGTTGGATGGCTGATTATTGATCACGGCGGCGAGTAGTATTCATCTATCCAGAAAAAGTTCCTTGTTATCTTCATATTTTCCAAGTAAGTTATTATGAATTTCCCTTCTATTTTGAGCATATGCTTGGATTGATGTTCCAAAGGTGTTGAAAGTTATTTTTAACTTGATTGATTATGTTTTCTTGCTTGGGAATTGGGTTGGATTTGCTTAACATGGAAGAGCAATGAAAGAGTAATGGAATAGTGGGGTGGCCATGAAATAATTGTGGTATAGGTGTTATAAACCATGGATTGAGTGTTACTATGGGTTAAATATGGTATATAAACTGGTTTTGATGAGTTTGGTGCAGCTGGATGAAGCTAAAATGGTGATTTGGGGTGTTGGGTGAAGCTGATGTAAACATCATCAACAATTCTGGGCAAAGGCACGACTCGTGCCCTGGAGCACGAGTCGTGACCTGGTAAGAATGAGGTCGTGCCTTGAAGGGGGACGCATGGCTCTGGCTGGGGGTAAATGGGCACGACTTGTACCCTGAGGCACGAGTCGTGCCTTCCCCTGCACTCTTGGAACTATTTTGCAAGCCTTGAAAACCTAATTCATCTAAGCCATAATGGACCACTCTTTAACTATAATACTAGTACAACATTAGTACTTCACAACCATGTTTTACTTGGCCAAATCGGATTATTGGAAGGGCTTTAAATATTGCTTGGAAAACGGCTGGAGGTCATTGTTAATTGAAGAACCAAAGTTATAAAAACTTGGTATTTGATGATAGAACTTGAAAGCAGGTTGTATAATGTTAAATTGTGAATGTTTAGGGCTACTTATTTGTGATTGTACCTCTACGTGGTTACCTCTGAATGGCTCTATGATAATTTGGTGCTTGAATTAATTGTTGCACGACATCATGGAATTGATTGTGAGCATACATGGATTATTATTGACTCAATCATATATATATATATATATATATATATATATATATATATATATATATATGTGACACTATTTGAAGAAATGGGCATGAGTAATGATACAATATTATATACTGTTATCTCATTGTGTGGACGTGATTCAAGTAAATGTATGTGCTTGAATGTGAATATAAATGTATTCCCAAGAGGATGTATTCCCAAGAGGATGTGTTCCCAAGAGGATGTGTTCCCAAGAGGATGTGTTCCCAAGAGGATGTGTGCCCCAGAGGATGTGTTCCCAAGAGGATGTAATGTGTTTATGGTATTCAAAATATGACGTGAAACAACTTGCTTACGTGTTGCATTTTAATTGGCATCTCGCTGCATGCATAATAGCTTACTGAGATTCTTTCTCACCCCGTCTCCCTTTAATTTTTTTAGATACCACTGAGACAGGAGGTCAGGATCGGTGAGGCCGGGGCACAGTTGGATCGTCTTTTGATTGTCGGGGTACGTTTTGCTAGGAGAGTTTATGTCGGCTGTTATTCTTTTGGGGAAAAGGTTGTAAATAACTTTTCTAAACATTTCCAAACTATGGTTTGTAAATAATGTGGTGTGGTTGTTAAATATGTATTGGTGTAAACTTTCTTTTCAATGTGGAAATGAATGGAAGCAGGTTAATCTATTGAGCAGGTTTCTTGAGTCTTCCATTTAGGAAGATCATGTTAAAATTTTCTTAAAATCCTCACTTAACTTAGATGGTTTGATGAAATGGTTTCAAATTAGATGAGTCAGTTTGGGGACCCTACCATCGGGGCACGAATTTATAGGTCTCGGGGTTGGGGAGTCCCCACACCTTGCATACATAATACACGGGCTTCTGAAGCCCTCCTTCTTCTCGAACTAGAACAGCGGTCACGGCTTGATCGCCAACAGTCAAATAAACGAACAAAGTCTCCCCCATGACCGGGCTTCTTAATAACGGTGGGGAGGCGAGATACTCCTTAAGATGCTGGAAGGACGAATGACATTCGGCCGCCCACTCAAAATTTTTCGTCCCCCTCAAAGATTTAAAGAAGGGAAGAGACCTTTCTGCCGACTTAGCAATAAAGCGACCTAGGGCTGCCACCCTACCGTTGAGTCGCTGCATCTCCTTGATATAAAACCCAGAAACTTCCCTGCTGCCACTCCGAACACACACTTGCTAGGATTGAGCTTCATGTCGTTTGCTCGTAAATTGGCAAACGTTTCCCTTAGGTCAACCACGTGACGTCCGACCTTTATTTTGATGACCATATCGTCGATGTAGGCCTCCATGTTTCGGCCAATTTGGGAAGCAAAGACTTTGTTGACCATCCTCTGGTAGGTCGCTCCTGCATTCTTCAAGTCGAATGGCATCAAATTGTAGCAGTAGATACCCCTAACAGCTTGGAAGTCCATCTTCACTATATCATCCTTGTGCATCTTGATCTGATGGTAGCCTGAATAGGCTTCGAGGAAGCTCAACGTGGTGTGCCCAGCTTTAGAATCTACGAGCTTGTCGATCCGAGGTAGAGGATAGCAATCTTTTGGGCAGGCCAGATTAAGGTTGGTGAAGTCGACACACATACGCCATTTGCCATTAGATTTCTTCACCATCACCACATTTGCTAGCCAGGTGGTATGAGTAGCCTCCTTAATGATACCTGCACTTAAAAGTTTTTGTACCTCAAGTTTGATCGCCTCCTCTTTGTCGCGAGCAAAGCTTCGTAGCCTCTGTGCCTTATGTTTCATGGTCGGATTAACTTCCAGTCTGTGAACAGCGACCTCCTCCTTGATTCCTTTCATATCTTCCACACGCCAAGCAAAAACATCACTGCTTTCTTCCAGTAACTTGACAATCTCTGCTCTTTCTTCTGCTAACAACTGTTTACCAATTTGAATTTTTTGATCGAGATATGAGGGATTAGTCGCTACTGCTTCTAGCTCGTCCACAGCTTCTAACTCTGGACCATCTCTGAATTGTAGGGTCTCGATAATGATCTCATGAACCCTCTTTCTTTCTTCGGCCCCCAAGTGTGGAGCCTCTTCAACAATCATACCATCTAGCTCAGCTGCAATCTCATCGCTGGCAGCCCCCGAGTTTTGGTCGATCTGCAGGCATATGGCGCCTATGATGACTTGGTCGACCATAACTGCATCCGAATCAACCATAGTGTCTTGGGAGGGACGTGTCGGCTCAGTCATGACAGAGTCATGTGAGTGATAGGTCGCCTCATCCACGCATGTGATTGTAGATAGTCGTGAAGTTGTGGTGACAGATTTAGAAAGCTTCAAGTATCCCTCAGGGGTATGAACCTCTAGCTCCCTCTTTTTCCTTGTTCGAAGGACATGATCAAGGTAAGCTCAAGCTGTACTTTTCACGCAGCCTATTCCAGCTAACGTCGGGAACTTAACTCGCTGATGGGGGATAGAGGCCACCATTCCAAGTGCGATCTGGCCAGGGATACCCAAAATAGCAGCATAATCACTATTTACATCAATAACAATAAATGTTACCTTAGTCGTGACTCTGAATGGATGCTGGCCTATGTCGACGTCCAGCTCGATCTATCCTCTAGCGTCCACCCTATGGTTGGTGAAGCCTTCAAGTTGACCATCATAGGGCGACAACTGCTCCTTTATAAGTCCCATTTCTTTGAATGTCTTGTAGAAGAGGATATCCTTGCAGGCCCCCGTGTCTATCAAGAGTCTGCTCGTCGTACACCCATAGATCAAACATGGGATAACGAGAACTTGCTCTCTGGCTGCCATGTTGGTCGCTAGCTCGTTCGGATAGAAACTGATAACCTCATCTCTTATGTAGCTTCTAGGTGGTACATGGGGGGCTTTGTTGAGCTGAAAGATCTTATGTTTCAGAGCAGTGTTGCTAGCTTGCTCAGTGATCACTCCCAAATTTAGTTGAGGTTGCCTTGGCTCTTGCATACCTCCAGTTGCTCACTCACCTTCGTCAGGCTGAGCTCCTTTCACATATCTGTCGAGCTTCCCACTGTCGACCCACTTCTGAATGATACGTTTCAGACTTATGCAGTCCTCTGTAGTGTGGCCCGTATCCTTGTGATAATCACAGTATTTGTTATTATCCCTTCGAACTTATTTCCTGGGTTCGTTGGGGCAGGTGGGCCTAGCTCGACCGTATTCAAAATTTCAGTGCGACTTACTGTCAATGGGGTAAAGGTTTCGAGCACTCTCTCAGTCGCCTTAGTTCTGTTTTTCCAATTTTTGTTGTTACCACCGTTCTTTGCTGGGTCCTTCTCATCAATATCAACGACCTCGGACTTGGAACCTTTTTCCTTCTTTCTTTCCTTCCTCTCTTCAGCTATGGCCACATTGTAGGCCCTTTCAAACAGTTCTTGTCGGGTCTTCACGCTCCTGACTTGTAGCTCGTAGTCTAAGTCTGCAGAGGTCACCCTATTCCTGAAGCAATTTATCACTTCCCTGTCTGTCAGGTCCTCTTCAATTTGGTCGACCATCTCCTTGAACTTGGTATAGTAGCTCATCGAGCTTTCATTCTTTCCTTGAGCCAAATTGTTCAGGTCGGTGACTGTCAACTTTCGGGCTCTAGCTGTCGAGAAGCGATCTAGGAACTTTCTTCTCAAGTACTCCCATGTGGTAATACAACCCGGCGCCAAACCACGAAACCAGGTCAGTGCTGCCCCTGTAAGGGTGCTGGTAAGTGCCTTGCACATCATATCATCCTCGGTGGAGACCAAACATATGGTAGCCTCCAGATGCTGCGTATGGTTCTGAGCGTTGGTCGCACCTGAATATTTGTCAAGAGTGGGCAACTTGAATCCTTTAGGAGGTCGTCGCTCGAGCAATTCTCTGGACAAGGGGCGAAGAGTAAAGTCGTTTTGTTCCCCCTTTCCAGTATCCTCCTTCCTGTCGGCCTCCCATTGCTCTAACCTCTTTTTCCACTGCAACCATTCCCTTGCATCTGGATGATCATTTCTTGACGGTGAGACATTATTTGATCTCTGTCGTTCGTCCCGGTGAGGCTCCCTTCTTGAATTGGCCCTATACCTTTCACTTCTTGGAGGAGTCACCTCTCTACCTCGTCGACCTCTATGAGTAGGCGACCTTACTGAGTTTACAGGCGACCTGCGCCTACCCCCTCTTGATGGCAACCTGCGCCCATTCCTATCTCGATGAGATTGCGATCTTTCCGCTCTACTAGGTGACCTGCGCCTGTTTTCCTCGCGACGGGAATGAGACCTCTCCGTCCTGGCAGGCGACCTATGTCTGTTCCTTTCAGCTTCCCTTTGTCGCCTTAACTTTGGCTCAGCCTCCTGCTCCCTATTTGTGTTGAGATGACTTCGCAAGTCGTCAGGTGGAACCGGTATGTGGGTGCGAATGTGTGGTATGATCTGCTGCTCGCCATTCTGCCTAGCACTCCCATTTTGCCTAGCACTCCCGTCAGGCTGCCTGTGAGAATTTTGAGAGGGAGCTGCCCTTTTCGACCTTCTATCATTCTGATCAAGCGAGTCTGGCATATCCAGCAATTCCGCCAAAAGTCTAGCCCGCTCCTGCATCATCTCCTTCCTACTGAGGGGATTGGTTGAGGGACCTGGTTTGTTGCCTGCAGCCATTCGCCCTGCTTGTTGGCGCTTTGGAGGGGGCTGTGCTCCTTGCTCGACCATGGGTCTTTTCTCCCTTCTGCCATCTGGCAGGCCTCTGCCATCAGCAACGCTGTTCGAACGTGTCGACCTCCTGGGTTGATGCAGCGAAGGAGGAGGCGGCATGTTGACATTGCGATTTCCAGCACCAGCGTCCGTATTAGCACCGGCGTTTCCTTCATTATGCTCGTCCGAGGCTTCTGAAACATGACCGTCAGAAGTCACCATGATGATGGGTTGAGAAAAATTTTGAGGTCAAAGAGCAACGATTCCCGGCAATGGAATCAAACTGATCGATGCTGCAGGAATCGTGCTGTAATCAATCTCCGTCCTGCTGCAAGACTGATCACCCGTCTTTTGACCTGAAAACAGACCCCACGACTAGCCGGAATGGTCTCCGGCGAAGACCCTCGGGCGTGAGAGTAAGTATGGTGTGTATGAGAGCTGATAAGTTATAAAGAACAATGTATTCAGAATAACAAATAGCAATTACCTTGGAACGATTGACGTTGTGATCGTATGTCGGACGATAGCTAGGTCGGACAATGAGCTAGGTCGACTGATCTTGCTGATGGGCCTGGTAATAATTGAGCCTAGGCCACTGAGAATGTGGTGACAATAATATGTAAATAACTGGTCTTGCACGTTGGGCCTAACCCGTCACTTTTATTCCGTTCAAATAACATACCGAGTTTTGATGATCCTGAGTCAAAAACTCAGGCTCAACCCAATGGGTCTTAACGATGCAACATGGGTCAAATACCCCAGCAGATGTTGCAGATGGTTAGATCTATCTACCCAGAGGCCATAAGGATAGCTATCTTGATTTAAAGGGCAAAGAAGACGATCCCGCTACATCTTTAAAATTAGGCTTGATTAAACTTTAACTATTAATTGATGTTGAATCATTTTTTCCAATAAAAGCATTGTTATGTTGTATGAATATAAATTATAAGATTTCATTTGAATAATTGTATATTCTAAATTTTTAGTGAAAGCTTAGTTTAACTAAGTAGTTAAAAAAGTGGGACTATTTTTGATACGGAGATAATATACTCCCTCCGTTCCACCTTAGTGTAGATTAAGGTGGTGGGCACAATAACTAAGGAATATTATTAAGATAATGAAAATGTGTGGTAGTAAATGAAGAGAGAGAATGAGTGGAGTGAATAGTAGGTTGGTTGAATAAATTGTATGGTGAAAAATGAAGAGAGAGAATGAGTGGGTGGGGTAGGGAAAATAAAAAATAATAAAAAATTTTCTAATTTTGGCAGTCTACACTAAGGTGGGACGGACGAAAAAGGAAAGAAGTCTACACTAAGGTGGGACGGAGGGAGTATAACTTTAATAAAATAACCAAAAGTGTACCCTGGAAATAAGGAAAAAGAGTTGAATCATAACATTACACTTTAGTCATGCAATGTATCCTATGATTATATAATTTACTATATCATCATGCTAATATAAATCTAGAGTAATCAAAATTCTTAAAACGGTAGAAAGCAAACAAGTATTTTTTTTTTCATTTTTTTTTTTCACTACTCACACACAGAAGCGCCTAGAAAATTCTAGGGAGAGAAAACCTTCCCTCTAACTTCTGGGGAGGGATCGAACCTATGACCTCCAGGTTGGAAGCCATGAGCTCTGGCCACCAGGCCAAAGCCTGATGGTTAAGTATGTCTACCTAGTGAGATGTAAGTACAAGCTTTTGAGTAGTGTGTACAGCTCCTTCGTTTGAGATAACAAACCTAGATGTGAAAGCACAATACCTATAATAATCTTCTTCATCCGACAACCCTAACCCTGTATTGTCGAAGTTTAATGAGTAGCTAAGCGCGTCATACCCAATTCTACATTTCACTTTATCGCTACTTTTCAATCTGCATTGTAGCATCATTCTACTTTGTTTCCTCAGTTTCATCACGAGCTTCGATAAGTAATGGCCTCGGTGGTGGGATTCGTTCATTCTCGATATGGATGACTCTGTTGTGGTGGTGGAGGTGGCAGAACTGTGGTGGCAAGTGGTGGTGGAGGAAGTGGATCTTGGCCACCAAGGGAGGATTATATGAGTCATTTGGAACTCTTTTATTATTGGAGTGTTTTTTGAGAGTTAAGGGATTGAGTGAGAAAATTAGGAGGTTGTGTGGTTGAATATAAATAGGATGGTTAGGGGTTTTGATGCACTAAATAGATAAAGAAAGGGAATAAATTAAATAAATAAATAAAAAGGAGGTGGTGACTGTTTAAGTACAGAGTATGTTGTACTCTCGATAACTGAGCCCGTTAAGAACTACGCACCCAGTTGGTCCATGCACCTAAGTCTAACTAAATAAAAGGAAGTTCTTCTTTTTTTTTTTTTTTTTTTTCTAACTAAATAAACAGTTTTCTAATACTCCCTCCCTCCTTGCCGTCTTAAATCGAACTTTTTGCCATTTTTCTCATTCACATCTCTAATCGAACATTTTAAAATGACAATTTTTTTTAATATTTTATTTTTATATTCACAACATAAATTAACTTACTATTTTCTCTCTCATATTTTATATTTCATATTCACAACACATTTTTCCTGCTTTACTTTTTTTTTTTAGTTCAAAAAGTTGATTTGTGATGACGCCACAGCTTTTCGGGGTCAGGAGCGGTTCAAGGATATCTGGCTAGGATATATTTGGTGGTTTTGCGTACCTAGATCACAACACAAACAAGCACCGTTAAGGTCAAAGTTGGATGTTACTCCAACTCAGGCCCTCGGGTGTGAGAGTAAGAATACTGAGTAATAAGGCTTTGAATACCTCTGGAGTGTGTGTGTTTAGGTTTAGAGAGTAAAAGAGCTTACTCTATTGTATATGGAACTTACCTTGCCCAAGGGGGTAAAGGCCTTCTATTTATAGGCAATGCCATGGTGCTTGTTGAGGTAAGCACGAGATCGGCCCTAGGGGCACTTTGGTATTTGACCGCCTACACGTGTCCGCAGCCTAATTGGGCTGTCGGGGAGGGAACATTGGTATCCGGGGGGACATGGCCGAAAGGGACATGAGCCGTGTAGCCGGCTTATTGCATTAAATGGAATAGTAGGCGCCGGGTGAGCCGCATTGAATGCGTGATGGGGGAGCCGCAAGTGGCCTGTCGAGCGCAAGCTAACTTGCTCGGTAAGGCTTGACATTAACCGGGAAGCGACATGTGCCCGCGGTCAACGTTGTGCCCGCAGCCAAAGATATATGACGCGAGCACGGTTGATGCGGGCATGACTCCATGCGGGCACGGATCCAATGAGCGGGGTTCCAAGGGTCCTCGACGGGGACGAACCGAGGAGGGACACGGTGCTTGACCACAAGGGCCTATTTGTCCGCGGTCTTCCCTCCGGCGGTCTAGGAACCGCCACGTCACCGGTTCCTTGGACTAGACCGAGCGCGGGCCCGGTCCGGTGGATCCGGGCTCATCAATGGCCCCTAGCTCCAAGTGTGATTATTTATGGTCTCGAGTGAGGAGCTACTAGAAGCTCCTGTCCGCCTCACCGCTCCTCGCGCGAGCACCAGTGGTAGCGTTTTTCCTTGCTTGTTGCTTGGCCCCATGGGCCAAAGGGAACGTTCGGGAGGCACCGATGAGTGACACGTAGTCCCTTGCATGGCGTGCCTCCCGGTTAACGGTGGGCCCCTTGGCGAGATGAAAAGACGGGTTAGTGGTACGTCGGGGGTACGTGTAAGCCATCCAAGGGGGGTAATAAATGCAAAAGGTATTTAATTTTCGAATTTTCAAACGTTTGGAGACGGTTGAGGGTCCGAGGTTGGATTTGTGGGCTAATTAATACGGGTTAACGGGTTAACCCGTATAGGTAGGCCTTATAAATACCAAACCCTTAAACCCCAAACACTTTTACCGCTTTCCAAACATTCAAAGAGCTTTAGAGAGAGAAACTTCTTCTTGCTGCGAATTCTTGTGCAACCGTTCTCCGAATCTACCCTCAAGCTTTCTTTTCGTAAGTAACATTGGGTGTTTCCTCTTCATCTCCTTCTGCTTTTCTTTTTCTTTTCGGGTTTTGAACAAAATGACCACTCGAGAGTTTGGACCCCGCCGTCCCATAGAATTAGGAGATGGGAGCACTCCGGATCTGTTTGCGGTTGTAAACGGACGGGGGGATATTTAGGAAGGTAGGCCGTAGGGTGGCTTAGATTATCACTTGAGTGCTTCCAGTATTTCTGCGAAAAATCCCAATGGGGGCCTTTTGTCCCACCCCTGGTTATGGGAGGCCAAGGATAAAAGGGTAAAAAGGAACGGTGATGTTTTGGTGTTGGGGGATACCAGTAGGCTGAGAAATTTTGTGATGGGGGTTTTGTGCAGGTTTCCCCGCGAGAGAGGATCGGCTCGAACGCCCATTGAACTAGTGAGAGGAGGAGCGATTCGCGTCCCCGAAGTAGTTTGTGGATCGGGAAAAGTGCGAACCGATGGATCCCGAACAAACCAATGCTTTGCTTGCGGCACCTGCACAGTACTTGAATGACCCTTTAGATGTCCTACGCCCATAAGGACCATCTTTCCCCCGTGGTGCCCGCGCGGCCCCTGTGGCGAGGACAATTGATAGCCGAGCGGCCAGCGAGGAACTTGAGCCTCGAACTTTGAGACTACCGAATCCGGTGAGGTTGAATCGGAGATGGCCCACGCCGTGGTGACCCCACCGGTCTCTTTGGCTCCTCGAGCTCGGAGACCGAAGAAGATGACCAAGGAGAGGGGGATAGGAGGGTAGCGGGGACCTCCAAGAAGGCCGAGACCACCAATATAGTGGATGCCTTCGAGAGCTCGACTCCGAGGAGGAGGAGGAAGTGATTGTGGCCCCTGCCCGAAACAAAGGCAAGAGGCCAGCTAGGGAGGTGAATCCTGGCCGTGGCCGCAAGAAGGCCAAGGAGGTGGCCACCATTGATTGGGAGGAGGACATATACGAAGTGTATAATGTGGACCGCAACGCCTACCGTGTCCGCACCTTAGGACATATTCATCTGAAGGACAAGGACAAACTGCGGCCGAGACGGTAGGCGATGTCCGCGAGGACAATAGGGCTCGCATTTTTTATGGAGCCCGGTTTGAGAACGGATTGAGGCCGCCCTGGACCCCTTCTTCTATTTCTTTCTCGGAGTTTAATTCCCGCCCGCCTACGCACGACTCCCAATGCCATCCGGGCTATTGTCTCCTTTATCGCGGTCTGCAGATTCCAAGGCTATGAACCTACCCTGGCCGGGCTTTATGCTTACTACCAGAACCAGATCAGCCGCAATAATTTGAGTTTGAAGGCTAGGAATTATTCTACCCGAACCTTCTCTCCTCCCTCAAATAAATTTGACCAATGGAACCAGAGGGACATCTTGGTCATTGAGTCTAGGTTTGGATGGCCCTTCTCAAAACCCTCAAATCCAGTCCCGATGAAGGTGGCCGCGAGTAGCTATCCAGACCCTTCCTCTGCCGATACTCGCGCTGCGCCCTAGAGAAATACTCGGCCCAAAGATTTGGAGAGCGGGGATGAGCCCGTATATGACGTGGGCGCCATAGTGGAGGATGAGCCCCTCTTGATCTACTCGGGGTGGCTCCTCGCGGGGAGGGCGCCCACATGCCCCTGCAGTAGTAATAGAGCCTCGCCCCGCGACCACGATTGGCGGGTGCACGAACATTACCAGTTCGAGAGGCGGGCGTAAGACACATCTTTGGGCGCCGAGTGCGATCCCCCGAAATAATTGGTCTCGATTCCTTTATGAAACTGTTTGCCAATTTACTTTGCTTTTGATTTTTTGAACCGCTTGCTAACCATTTTTCTTTCCCTCCGAGTAGATCCGGACTGTACAACTTCGATGGCTCCTCCACTAAGCGCCGCTCAAGTGAAGGCCAAGAACATGAAGGCCAACAAAGAAGCCTGCCCTGAAGAGGCAGAATGAGATGGGAGGGGTTCCCACAAAAGACAAGACCGTGCCTGTTGCGAGCAGGAAAACTGGGGATACTCTACCCGCTCCCCGAATTATTCTGAAGACCGGGAATCTGCCTCCACCTCCCCGGGGTCCTCCACCACCTTGCTGTCCGGCATCATCTCCCGGCCGCACTATTGCCTCCGGGCATAACCGGGAGCTTCCAAGAAAAGGACCGAGAGAGAAGCGGACTGGCACGCACAGGGAGAGGTCTTCGAAGACCCAAAAGTGGGGGATACCCGTAGCCCTCCAACTGCGCCACTACCTCCACTCTTGCTCCCTCCGCGGGGACACTTTGCTCGGTGGCTTATCCGATTTCCTCCTTGGCCACCCGCGAGGAGGCATGGGAGAAAAGGAAGCAGTGGGGGACGTGCCCGCCATTCTTGGGGTGGACTCGTATGCCCTGGCTGCCCAAAAATTCTCTTTGTGGGCATTGGGCCGATCAACCGGCTCTTCGCCCGACTTCTACCACCAGTGGCCGAGAAGGAGAACGCGTCGGCCACGATGGGGGACATTGGGGTTGCCCTTGCGAGGTAGGGACCTTTCTTAGGCTCCCTTACTTAGCCTTTGAATTTCCACCTAATTCGACCTTCTTCCTCGCGAGGTGGGCAACAAGGCCATGAGGCTCGGGAGACTTGTGACACTGTCTGGCCGAGATCGCTGCAACACCAAGGACCCGGCGGGCAAACTCCGCGAACCGGAGCGAGCCCGGGAGAAGGTGGGTACTTTGAGCTCCCTCACGGATGCCAAGGAAAAGGAGTTCGCGACCATGGAGTCCGATCCGAAGGGCTTCCGGGAGCGGGTGACCGAGTGGAGCAGAGCCTAGAAAAGGCTAAGGGTCGGCGGAATGAGCTCCGCGGGCACAAAACCAAAGTGGAGCAAAGAAATGAAGAGCTCGCAACCAAACGGGAGGCTGCGGAGGAGTCGGTCAAACTCACGGAGGCTAAGGCCGACGAGCTTTCCGAGAAACCGCTACCACTTACGCGGTTTGAGTGGAGAGGGAGAGGATCTTTGGCCGAGGCTCGCGAGCAAGTTGTAGAGGAGTATAAAAACTCGACCGGTTCACCGCGGAGTGCTTGGCCCAATATGAGGCAGGTGTCTGACACGCATCCGGAACTTCGCGGCCACGGCATGTTCTCCGCGCAGCTAGCCTTGGCGTAATTGGCTCACCGGTTGCTGCGATGCGGAGTGTGTGCCGGGCATGCGCTAGTTCCCTTTTCCGAGGAAGAGGTCAAGGGTTTGGATCTCTCCGCGGCGGCCTCTCGCCCCGGTGGCGAAGTGGCGCCCTCGGGTGATCTCCGAACCGGATGCTCTGCGCTTCGGGGACAACCCTTTATCCATGGGGGATGCCTTGGCTCGAGATTCTTCCGGGGGGCGGCCCTTGGAGATCTATTCCCGGGCGGGCGGCTCCCGCACCGGCCTCCGCCGAGCAACAAGCTGCTCCTCATACTGAGGTGATCCCGGAGACCAGCCTGCCTTCCCCAACTCCGGACTCCGAAGCGGGCACAGGGGGTGCGGCCACCGAGGAGCCAGGAGTGGGCACTGATGGAGCGGCCGTCGAGGAGCCCAAGAGAAAGCTCCCTCAGTATAGGATTTTTGTTTTTTCTTGTTGTAATAGATTAGGACCTTTTTGTAATAGTGTAGGAACCTTGTAAATATTTCCTCAACATGAATAGAAGAATTTTTTCCACTTGGCTCCTTTATTATTTATCTTAATTGCTTGTCTCGTAGGCTATTTTGAGTAGTTTGGCAATTTTCGAGCACCTCAGTACTTGCATTCTTGCCTATTACTTTTTCCAGCGTTTTTGACTTGCAATTAACTTTATACTCTCCTTCTGCGGGCAGCAGCTTAGTAGGCCCTCTGCCCGCATTTTTTGAGTTTTCCTAACTCTTTATTCAAAACCCTTAGGCTTTTCGTGAGAGTCAGCCTTATTCTTCTATGATCGCGTTTGTTTAGCCTTGTGGCAAAGTTAGGGGTCTTGACCCCAGTTTGTCTATTTGGCTTTGTTAAACTAGTTTGATCACTCTCATCCATTTACACTTATTCCCAGCCTTGCGGTGTGGTGTAAGTCAAAAGTAGCCAAGGCAAGCATACTTTCATAGGGCATGCGAGAAGGTGGCCGTGAGGCTATTGTCCGCGCAATGTAAAGGTAGGAGCATATTTTAGCATAGAGGCCCTTTAACCCCCTGGCATCTGTATCCCCTTATTGGAGGTTCTCACTTATTTGACCCTTTATTCAAAACTCCCTAAGGTTTTTCGTGAGGGTCTCGTGGCGATCTGGTGAACGGGCTTATATGTAGGCCTTTGTCACATACAGGCATGCGAGTAACGGCCCTAACGAGGTCCTTCGCGCAATTAGTGGGTCCGGACTTCAGGTCATTGTCCCCACTAGAGTCCGTAGGCACGGGCATCATGGCCTTTGTACCTACGTTCATCTATATCCACTTATTCTTGGTGGTGTCACGCGAGCAGGAGGGAGTCCTCCCCGCGATCACAGTACGGATCGTAATGGATCTTTGTACATATATAGGCATGCGGATCCTTAGATCTTTGCGCATCAGTAAGTAGGAGCTCATATGTTGGCTCTTGAACTCACTGGCATCCGCACGCGGGCATCCACCTTAGCTTTTGAGGCTGGTGGGAATTGATTTTTGCATCAAAATATGATGATAACTTCTCCCTTATATATATATAGTCTATACTCCTTCCAAAAAATTACAAAGACTTCAAAAGAAGTATCTCTTAAGGTGGTCGCTATTCCAGTAGTGCTTAAGCTCTTCTCCCTCTTTTGGTCGCAACATATAGGTGCCCTCTTTGACTATCTTTGTAACCTCATATGGACCTTCCCATTTCGGGGACAGCTTGTTGAAACCAGGTTGGGTCCCTTGGACCTCTACGCTTCTGAGTACCCAGTCTCCAACTGAAAAACTCCTTTTATTTACTCTTTTATCATGGTGCTTCTTCGCTTTACGTTTGTAGTTCACCATTTTTCATGTGCCCGCATTCTCTTTCCTTCGAGATCGTCCGTGTCACACCTTCGTTTGCCTCATTTTGAGACTCGTCGAAGTATGTGACTCTGTACGAGGTAGGGCTACCTCAACTGGAGCCATTGCCTCGACCCATACGTGAGCGAGAAGGGAGTTTCTCTGTTGAATTTCTTATCGTGGTGCGGACAACCCACAATGCGATGCGGAGCTCGTCCAACCAACGTCCTCCTCGTCCTTCCAAATTTTTCTTTAAGGCGGTTAGGACTAGCTTGTTCGCAGCCTCGGCTTGACCATTTCCCGAGGATAGGCAAGCTGCGGACTTACGGTGTTGCACCTTCATTCTCACACATTCGGCGGTGAATTTTGCGGAGAATTGGGTGCCATTATACGAAATTATTGCTCGGGAACCCCAAATCGACAATAGATGTGGTCGTGGACAAAGCGATAGTGTTATCCTCGGAAATAGTGGCCAAGCCCTTTGCTTCCGTCCACTTGGTAAAATAATCCACGGCCACCACAGCATACTTGATGCTTCCTCTAGCAGTTGGAAATGGTCCAATAAGATCTATCCCCCACGTATCAAACGGCCACGATGGTACTACCAAGGTCTGCTCTGTTGATGGTAATCTAGGGATGTCCGCAAATCTCTGGCACTTATCACATTTTCTAACATACTCCTGCGCATCCCTTCTCATTGTGGGCCAAAAGAATCCTTGGAATTTGATCTTGTCTGAGAGGGTGCGAGCACCTGGATGTCCGCCACAAACTCCTTCATGAACCTCATAGAGCAAGTTGGTGACCATGTGAGTCTTAACACATCTTAGTAAAGGTTTGGTGAATGATCGCCGAAAAAGCACCCCATCGAGGACGAGGTATTTCGCGGACACCGTTCTGATGGCTCTAGCCTTTACTGGATCCTCGGGGAGGGTTTGCTTCTCGATGTAATCCTTCATTTCATCCACCCAGTCCCTTACTTGATCCTCAATATTGTTTATACGTATTCGATCTATAGCGAGGTCTCTCCGTGAATTCAATCGGCAATTTGTCTCCAACTCACCAATTTCTTGCTCGGTTATTCTTGAGAGGAGGTCGGCTTCCACATTGTCCTCTCTCATGACTTGGTTCAAATTTCATAGTAAGTGAAATTTTTGATGAGGGTTTTTGCAAGGTCACAAGATCGAGTTAGTACTTGGGTTGATAGTATCATACTCCCCCTAATTTGATTAACTATGAGCCGAGAGTCACTATTGATCTCAATATTCGCACTCCCAAGTCTCTTGCCAATTCCATGCCCGCTATAATCGCTTCATATTCGGCTGATTGTTTGATGCCTCGAACTTGAATCTTAAGGCCCTCATAAATTTCTCCCGCAGGTGCACCGAAGTATGCCCGCTCCACCGATTAACTTGCTCGCGGAGCCGTCCACATATAAAGTCCACACCTCTTCCGGGACGCTCCCTTGGTTGAACAATTTCGTGCTCGGGCTTTTGGGTCATCTTCGATTACGCTCGCTTTCTTTTTCCGAGGTCGCCGTCCGCTAATTTGAATGATGATTCTACTACAAAATCAACTAAGGCCCATTAGCGCTTTGATTGTCTTTCTCGGGGAGTAGGTGATCCGGAACTCGGTGAGCTCTATAGACCAAGCTAGCATTCTCCCCGAGGACTCGTTTATGTAAAACCTTTCTAAGCGGGGCCTCGGTTAGTACGGTTATAGGATGTGCGGAAAAGTAGGCTCTTAATTTTCGTGCGGAGATACAAGCAAGGCGTAAGCTAACTTTTCTATATTAAGATAACGCCCTTCTACGGCGGACGGTGCCTTACTTACATAATAAAGCTGGTTTTGGGAGTTATTCTCCTCCCTCACAAGAACATTTGCACGCTGTATCAAGATATGACTAAATATAGAAAAAGCTCTTCTCGGCACCGGCCGCCGAGTAGAGGTGGCTGCCCGAGGTATGTCTTGACTCTTCAAAAGCCCGATGGCACTCAAGCTCCATGTAAATTCATCGCCTCTCTTCCCTTTCGAGAGTTTTGAAGAAGGGGAGGCATCTCTCTCGCTGACCGCGAGATGAAGCGGCCAAGTGCGGTGATGCGACCATTGAGTTTTTGTACATCCTTCACGCAGCAAGAGGTTTCATGTCTAATAGGGCCTGGATTTTCTCTGGATTAGCCTCTATCCCTCTTTGGTTGACCATGAATCCGAGGAACTTGCCCGCCTTGACCCCGAAAGCGCACTTAAGGGGGTTTAGCTTCATGCGGTTGTGGCGCAAGTTTTTGAAGGTTTCCTCCACATCGAGCTCGTGGGAGTTTTCCTTAGTTTTTATGACCATGTCGTCAATGTAGGCCTCTAGATTTCTGCCTAGCTGGTTTTTAAAGACCGCATTGACCATGCGCCGATATGTGGCTCCTGCATTTTTTAGCCCAAAGGGCATCATAGTGTAGCAAGATGTCTTGCCCGGCAAAGCAATGAAGGCTACAGAGCGGACATCTTCGTGGAGCCATCTGGATCTCGGTGGTAGCCTGAGTAGGCATCAATGAAGCTTAGAACTCGTGTCCGGCTATAGAATCCACCAATCTGTCTATGCGAGGAAGAGGGAAGCAATCTTTGGGGCATGCCTTGTTGAGATCGGTGAAATCAACGCACATCCTCCATCTGCCATATGGATTTCTTAACCATGACCACATTGGCCACCACTGGGGTAGGAGATCTCCTTTATTATCCCCGCTTTTAGCAACTTTTCCACCTCTTCCTTGATAGCAATCTCTTTCTCCTGGGAGAAATATCTGGTTTGGTGAATGTTTTTGAAGGAGGGGTCATCGTTGATTTTATGGAGGATCACGTCCTCGCCGATGCCTTGCATATCTTCCACCCTCCAAGCGAATACATCGCAATTTGCTCTAAGGAACTCAATAAGTATCCTTCTTTCCTCGTCGTGAATTTCCACCAACCTTAACCGTTTGCTCGGGAAGTGGGGATTGATTACCACCTCCTCGAGCTCGTCGTTAGGTTGAAGGTCGCCGATTTCACGATCAGTGCAGGAGTCAATGATAATAGTTGGGGGTTGACTCGAGCTTCGGTCCGTGTTGCCATTGAATATATGATATCGCGGTCAATTTCCCCCTCTATTCCTCGATCAATATATCCTCCCTCAACAGGGGCACCAATCGCTTTGATTTTCTCGCTCATCTTGAGCTCCACCTTTGTGGAATGGAAAGAAAGCATGCCAATTGGTACGGGTGGCGGCGGTAGTGCAAGGGCTTTCCCTTTGTTGACTTGTCCTCGCCTTTTCCCTCTATTATTTTGTCCTTGCCCTCTATCTCGCCCGGGCGTGATGTCTCGGCCTTTCTCTGTTTCTTTCCTTTTTTCCTCCAAAGTGCTCGGAGGAATCTCCTGGCCGGTTCTTGATGGTAGCAACCCCGCCCGGGTGTTAAATTTCACCCTTTGGTGGGGACGGACGCAACTATTCCCAATTCGGCTGAGCAGCTTACGCCAAGAATGGCATTGTATTGGGAAGGAAGATCGACCACCATGAAAGTTATCTTGGCCGTCTTACGCATGGGTTTTTCCCCAATAGCTACGTCAAACACAATCGTCCCCTTTACCCTTACAACGTGGTTTGTGAAGCCTTCGAGCATGCCCGCATATGGAGGAGATGTGCTTCCGTCATTCTCATTCCAATCAACGTATGGTAGTAAAGTATGTCGCGGGCAGCTCCAAAAGATCTACCAACACACGGCCTATGTTTGCCCGGTTGATTCTCATTCGAGGGTGAGCGGCCGTGTGGAATGAAAAAGGGTGGAGGCAAGTTCACTCCTTTTGAACCCAATTTCCAGCTCTTCCTCCGGCCAAGGCGGGGATGGAAAAAACCTTCTCCCCAATGTCCGAATTTGGAGAGACAATCGCCTACTAGTGGGAGGTTCCTCCCCAATGAAGTTAATGTCGTAGTCCCCAAAATCGTCATCATTATTATCTCTTTCATTCCCCGTCTCGGTCCCCGGGTGTGTCGTGCCCGCCGCCGATCATTGTTATTGGGGGCGATTGTTTCCCTTAACCCACTTGGTTAGCTCCCGTTATTAATTTTCTGCCGGATTACTCGCTTCACTGAAACAATCCTCGGTTCCGTGCCCGTGGTCGCTGTGAAACTCACGTAATTTAAGTCTACTCCTCTCATTTGGCTTTCGAAGCATGGGGGAGGAGGAGGAAAGTCTCGAAGCTCATGATCACCACCCTTGGGTCGGTGAGCTCTCGTATAAAGCTGTTTCGGCCACGGCCTTTTTGAGCCTTTCGATCCCCGCCTCTGTTTTTGCCCCGATTATTGGCATGAGCGGGCTCCGGTGGTCTCCCGGACTTGGCTTATCCTTTCTTTCGCGTAGCTCGTGGAGCGGGCCCACTAGGCTCTTTCGAGGCGGAGGCAATGGCCGATGCCCTTTCATACATTTCCTCCATCGATTTAGGTTTGCCGGAGGCAAAATTCATTTTGAGGAAGGAGTTACCGAGGCCGCCTTCAAACATAGCTGTCCGATGTCCCCTCGCCCGAGATCCACAATCTCCTCGCTCACCTTCCCGAACCGGGATATATAATCTTTTGTAGGCTCATTTGGTGCCTCGCTTGACACGGACAAGATCTGCTCTTTGGTCTAGCGGGCACACTCGCTCCGGCAAAGGCATTGAGGAAGAGGACTCGAACCGACCGAATGACTGGATACACCGGGGCTTGAGGGCTAGCATCCAAGATAGGCCTTGCCTGCTGAAGGTCGCAGCCCAAAGCTTTGCACATCACCGACTCATCCGCGGAGAATAAAGCCATCTCGGCCCTCAAATCTTCCCATATGACTTTTGGCATTTTTGGATCCGTCATAGGTGTCCATCTCGGGGGTTTGCCCTTCCGGATCGGTGCCCGCGCAATTTTATCGCCGAAGGCGTCCATAGTGCGGCCACACTTCCGGCAGCCTTTCCGATGGGTTTCCCACATCTTCTCGCATGAATTCCACAAACTCGGGTTCTCGATCATCAACCTTTTGCTTTTAGCCCGTGGAGTCACGGCCTTCTCTCGCCGGAGCCAAGGGTCTAGCTTTGGACTTCGCACGGCGATTTGACTGTGCCTCCTCCCCCCTTTCCTCGCTATCATCTACATGCACCACGCTCCGTCTGGCCGGCTGTCCTCGCTCAAGGGCTGGGTCTACCCGGTTTGCCCCCACAGCTTGACTAGCAAGCGAGTGTGCGGGAGCTCGTTGGGAGAACCTTTGTGACCCTTGAGGGAACTGTAGCCCTCCATTAGCCTCTATTTCAAATATTTCCATCTCCGCGTCGTTGATGGCCATGGCCTCCGCGACCAGTTTGGATTTTGAGGCTAGGATTTCCTTCCTTCTCAGGATTTGTTCTGGGGAAAGTGGGGTGGTCAGATTGGTGTTTTTTATGCGAGCTTGGGGAGTTTTTGGGCTAGTGTTTAGTAGGGCTTGAGCTTTCTCAGCACGTGCTTCCTCTGTTAACCGGTGGAGAGCTCGTTGAGCTGGGGATTTTTGAGGCTGAGAATGGGCCCCCATTCTGTTGAAGACAGAGTTGGTTTGCCTTTCCCTATTGTTATTGGAGGGTTCGGCTTGGTTTTCCTCCTCTATGGTTAAATGACCAGCATTTTTTAGAATTTGAGACATGTCACAGAAAGGTGAAAATGACTGAAAAGAAGTGTCTTTTGACAGTCAGTTGTTTAGACTACAGGGTGTGTCTGAAAACAAAAGTTTTAAATGGGAAAAACTTAGTGACGTAAAATAGAAGAGCCTTTCGGCACTGAATTTGTTTAGGACACGTGAGGTGCCTTGAAAACAAAAGATTTTTAACGAGAAACGAAAGAAAGTCAGCTTCCCGGCAATGGAACCACTGATGACGCCACAGCTTTTCGGGGTCAGGAGCGGTTCAAGGATATCTGGCTAGGATATATTTGGTGGTTTTGTACCTAGATCACAACACAAACAAGCACCGTTAAGGTCAAAGTTGGATGTTACTCCAACTCAGCCCTCGGGTGTGAGAGTAAGAATACCGAGTAATAAGGCTTTGAATACCTTTGGAGTGTGTGTGTTTAGGTTTTAGAGAGTAAAAGAGCTTACTCAATTGTATATGGAACTTACCTTGCCCAAGCGGGGTAAAGGCCTTCTATTTATAGGCAATGCCACGGTGCTTGTTGAGGTAAGCAATGAGATCAGCCCTAGGGGGCACTTTGGTATTTGACCGCCTACACGTGTCCGCAGCCTAATTGGTCCCGTCGTGAGGGAACATTGACCGTCCAGGGACATGGCCGAAAGGGACATGAGCCGTGTAGCCGGCTTATTGCATTAAATGGAATAGTAGGCGCGGACCGAGCCGCATTGAATGCGTGATGGGGAGCCAGGCAAGTGGCCTGTCGAGCCGGTAAGCTAACTTGCTCGGTAAGGCTTGACATTAACCGGGAAGCGGCATGTGCCCGCGGTCAACGTTGTGCCGCGAGCCAAAGATATATGACGCGAGCACGGTTGATGCGGGCATGACTCATGCGGGCACGGATCCGGCGAGGTGGTCCCAATGGTCCTCGAAGAGGATGATGCGAGGAGGGACACGATCTTGACCACAAGGGCCTATTTGTCCGCGGTCTCCCCTCCAGCGGTCTAGGAACTGCCACGTCACTGGTTCCTTGGACTAGACCGAGCGCGGGCCCGGTCCAGTAGATCCCCTCGAAAGACAAGACCGTGCCCGTTGTGAGCAGGAAGACTGGGGATACTCTGCCTGCTCCCAGGATCATTCTGAAAACCGGAACTGCCTCCACCTCCCGGGGTCCTCCACCACCCACCGCTGTCCGGCGTCATCTCCGGCCGCACTATTGCTCTCCGGCATAATCGGGAGCAATCCAAGAAGAGACCCGAGAGAGATGCGGATCGGCGCACAGGAGAGGTCTTCCAAGACCTGTAAAGTGGTGGATACCTCTGTTCGCAGCCCCTGCTGCCGACACCGCTTCTACCATCTGCTCCCAATCGCGGGGACAATGCGCTCAATCGCCTATCTCTGTCTCCTCCTCGGCCACCCGCGAGGAGGCATGGGAGAAAAGGAAGCAGGTGGGGGATGTACCCGCCATTACTGGGGTAGACCTATATGCCCGGGTCACGCCCAAAATTCTCACGTGGGCATTGGGCTTATCAACCGGCTCTTCGCCCCGACTTCTACCACCGGGTGGCCGAGAAGGAGAACCCGTCAGCCTTGATGGGGGATATTGGGGTTGCCCTTACTGAGGTAGGGACCTTTCTTCCGGCTTCCTCACTTAGCCTTTGATTTTCTACCTTATCCTGACTTTCTTCCTCGCAGGTGGGCAACAAGGCCATGAGGCTCCGGGAGACTTGCGACAGCCTGTCCGCTGAGATCGCCAGTAATACCAAGGACCTGGCGGGCAAACTCCGCGAACTGGAGCAGGCCCAGGAGAAGGTGGGCACTCTGAGCTCCCTCCTGGATGCCAAGGAAAAGGAGCTCACCACCAAGGAGTCCGATCTGAAGGGCTTCCAGGAGAGGGTGACTGAGCTGGAGCAGAGCCTAGAAAAGGCAAAGGGTCAGCGGAATGAGCTCCGCGGGCACAAGACCAAGCTGGAGCAAAGGAATGAGGAGCTCGCAACCAAACTGGGAGCTGCGGAGGAGTCGGTTAAACTCCTGGAGGCTAAGGCCGACGAGCTCTCCGAGAAACTGCTACCTCTTACGCAGTTTGAGCTGGAGAGGGAGAGGATGCTGGCCGAGGCTCGCGAAGAAGCTGTAGAGGAGTATAAGAACTCTGACCAGTTCACCGCGGAGTGCTTGGCCCAAGACGAGGCGTGTGTCCTGGACACGTATCCGAACTTCGCGGCCACCTGGCATGTTCTCCGCGCAGGGTTGGCCGTAATTGGCTCACCGGTTGCTACCGATGCGGAGTGTGTGCCGGGCATGCGCTAGTTCCCTTTTCCGAGGAAGAGGTCAAGGGTTTGGATCTCTCCGCAGCCGGCCTCTCGCCCGGTGGCCGAAGTGATCGCCCTGACCGATCTCCGAACCTGGATGCTCTGCGCTTCGGGGACAACCCTTTATCCATGGGGGATGCCTTGGCTCAGATTCTTCCAGTGGCGCCAGCCCTTGGAGATCTATTCCCCTGGCGGGCAGCTCCCGCACCAGCCTCCGCCGAGCAACAAGCTGCTCCTCATACTGAGGTGACCCCGGAGACTACCTGCCTCCCAACTCACGGACTCAGAAGCGGGCACGGGGTGCGGCCACCGAGGAGCCGTGAGTGGGCACTGATGGAGCGGCCGTCGAGGAGCCCAAGGAGAAAGCTCCCTCAGTATAGGATTTTTGTTTTTTCTTGTTGTAATAGATTAGGACCTTTTTGTAATAGTGTAGGAACCTTGTAAATATTTCCTCAACATGAATAGAAGAATTTTTTCCACTTGGCTCCTTTATTATTTATCTTAATTGCTTGTCTCGTAGGCTATTTTGAGTAGTTTGGCAATTTTCGGGCACCTCAAGATTTGCATTCTTGCCTATTACTTTTTCCAGCGTTTTTGACTTGCAATTAACTTTATACTCTCCTTCGCGGGCAGCCTTAGTAGGCCCTCTCGCCCGCATTTTTTGAGTTTTCCTAACTCTTTATTCAAAACCCTTAGGCTTTTCGTGAGAGTCAGCCTTATTCTTCTATGATCGCGTTTGTTTAGCCTTGTGGCAAAGTTAGGGGTCTTGACCCCGGTTGTCTATTTGGCTTTGTTAAACTAGTTTGATCACTCTCATCCATTTACACTTATTCCCACCTTGCGAGCCGTGGTGTAAGTCAAAAGTAGCCAAGGCAAGCATACTTTCATAGGGCATGCGGTAAGGTGGCCGTGAGGCTATTGTCCGCGCAATGTAAAGGTAGGAGCATATTTTAGCATAGAGGCCCTTTAACCCCCTGGCATCTGTATCCCCTTATTGGAGGTTCTCACTTATTTGACCCTTTATTCAAAACTCCCTAGGGTTTTTCGTGAGGGTCTCGTGGCGATCTGGTGAACGGGCTTATATGTAGGCCTTTGTCACATACAGGCATGCGAGTAACGGCCCTAACGAGGTCCTTCGCGCAATTAGTGGGTCCGGACTTCAGGTCATTGTCCCCACTAGAGTCCGTAGGCACGGGCATCATGGCCTTTGTACCTACGTTCATCTATATCCACTTATTCTTGGTGGTGTCACGCGAGCAGGAGGGAGTCCTCCCCGCGATCACAGTACGGATCGCAATGGATCTTTGTACATATATAGGCATGCGGATCCTTAGATCTTTGCGCATCAGTAAGTAGGAGCTCGTGTGTTGGCTCTTGAACTCACTGGCATCCGCACGCGGGCATCCACCTTAGCTTTTGAGGCTGGTGGGAATTGATTTTTGCATCAAAATATGATGATAACTTCTCCCTTATATATATATAGTCTATACTCCTTCCAAAAAATTACAAAGACTTCAAAAGAAGTATCTCTTAAGGTGGTCGCTATTCCAGGAGTGCTTAAGCTCTTCTCCCTCCTTTGGTCGCAACATATAGGTGCCCTCTTTGACTATCTTTGTAACCTCATATGGACCTTCCCATTTCGGGGACAGCTTGTTGAAACCAGGTTGAGTCCCTTGGACCTCTACGCTTCTGAGTACCCAGTCTCCAACTGAAAAACTCCTTTTATTTACTCTTTTATCATGGTGCTTCTTCGCTTCGTTTGTAGTTCACCATTTTTCATGTGCCCGCATTCTCTTTCCTTCGAGGTCGTCCAGGTCATACCTTCGTTTGCCTCGTTTTGAGACTCGTCGAAGTATGTGACTCTGTACGAGGGTAGGGCTACCTCAACCGGAGCCATTGCCTCGACCCATACGTGAGCGAGAAGGGAGTTTCTCCGTTGAATTTCTTATCGTGGTGCGGACAACCCACAATGCGATCCGGAGCTCGGCCCAACCAACGTCCTCCTCGTCCTTCCAAATTTTTCTTTAAGGCGGTTAGGACTAGCTTGTTCGCGGCCTCGGCTTGACCATTTCCACGAGGATAGGCAAGCGGACTTACGGTGTTGCACCTTCATTCTCACACATTCGGCAGGTGAATTTTGCGGAGAATTGGGTGCCATTATCTCGAAATTATTGCTCGGGAACCCCAAATCGACAATAGATGTGGTCGTGGACAAAACCGATAGTGTTATCCTCGGAAATAGTGGCCAAGCCCTTTGCTTCCGTCCACTTGGTAAAATAATCCACGGCCACCACAAAGATACTTGATGCTTCCTCTAGCAGCTTGGAAATGGTCCAATAAGATCTATCCCCACGTATCAAACGGCCACGATGGTACTACCAAGGTCTGCTCTGTTGATGGTAATCTAGGG
Organism: Adenophora triphylla var. japonica; assembly: GCA_022495995.1. Classification (NCBI taxonomy): domain Eukaryota; kingdom Viridiplantae; phylum Streptophyta; class Magnoliopsida; order Asterales; family Campanulaceae; genus Adenophora; species Adenophora triphylla. Next base: position 98,489 of record JAFEMH010001658.1, read on the forward strand.
ATGTCCGCAAATCTCTCGGCACTTATCACATTTTCTAACATACTCCCGCGCATCCCTTCTCATTGTGGGCCAAAAGAATCCTTGGAATTTGATCTTGTCTCGAGAGTGTGCGAGCACTGGATGTCCGCCACAAACTCCTTCATGAACCTCATAGAGCAAGTTGGTGACCATGTGAGTCTTAACACATCTTAGTAAAGGTTTGGTGAATGATCGCCGAAAAGCACCCCATCGAGGACGAGGTATTTCGCGGACACCGTTCGATGGCTCTAGCCTTTACCGGATCCTCGGGGAGGGTTTGCTTCTCGATGTAATCCTTCATTTCATCCACCCAAATCCCTTACTTGATCCTCAATATTGTTTATCCGTATTCGATCTATAGCAGTCTCTCCGTGAATTCAATCCGGCAATTTGTCTTCAACTCACCAATTTCTTGCTCGGTTATTCTTGAGAGGAGGTCGCCTTCCACATTGTCCTCTCTCATGACTTGGTTCAGCTCGTAGTAAGTGAAATTTTTGATGAGGGTTTTTGCAAGGTCACGATCTTGAGTTAGTCTTGGGTTGATAGTATCATACTCCCCCTAATTTGATTAACTATGAGCTGAGAGTCACTATTGATCTCAATATTCTGCACTCCCAAGTCTCTTGCCAATTCCATGCCCGCTATAATCGCTTCATATTCAGCCTGATTGTTTGATGCCTCGAACTTGAATCTTAAGGCCCTCATAAATTTCTCCCCGCAGGGTGCGATCAGAAGTATGCCCGCTCCACTGATTAACTTGCTCGCGGAGCCGTCCACATATAAAGTCCATACCTCTTCTGGACGCTCCCTTGTTTGAACAATTTCGTGCTCGGGCTTTTTGGGTCATCTTCGATTCTGCTCGCTTTCTTTTCCGAGGTCGCTGTCCGCCAGTTTGAATGATGATTCTACTACAAAATCAACTAAGGCCTGCGCTTTGATTGTCTTTCTCGGGGAGTAGGTGATCTGGAACTCGGTGAGCTCTATAGACCAAGCTAGCATTCTCCCCGAGGACTCTGGTTTATGTAAAACCTTTCTAAGCGGGGCCTCAGTTAGTACAGTTATAGGATGTGCGTAAAAGTAGGCTCTTAATTTTCGAGCGTATACAAGCAAGGCGTAAGCTAACTTTTCTATATTAAGATAACGCCCTTCTACGGCGGACGGTGCCTTACTTACATAATAAACTGGTTTTGGGAGTTATTCTCCTCCCTCACAAGAACAAATTTGCTCTTGCCCGGATCGATGCGCTAAATATAGAAAAAGCTCTTCTCAGGCACCGGCCGCCGAGTAGAGGTGGCCGCCCGAGGTATGTCTTGACTTCTTCAAAGCCCGATGGCACTCGGTGCTCCATGTAAATTCATCACTCTCTTCCCCCTTTGAGAGTTTTGAAGAAGGAGGCATCTCTCTGCTGACCGCGAGATGAAGCGGCCAAGTGCGGTGATGCGACCATTGAGTTTTTGTACATCCTTCACGCAGCAGGAGGTTTCATGTCTAATAGGGCCTGGATTTTCTCGGATTAGCCTCTATCCCTCTTTGGTTGACCATGAATCCGAGGAACTTGCCCGCCTTGACCCCGAAAGCGCACTTAAGGGGGTTTAGCTTCATGCTTTGTTATGGCGCAAGTTTTGAAGGTTTCCTCCACATCGAGCTCGTGGGAGTTTTCCTTAGTTTTTATGACCATGTCGTCAATGTAGGCCTCTCGATTTCTGCCTAGCTGGTTTTTAAAGACCAGATTGACCATGCGCCGATATGTGGCTCTGCGTTTTTAGCCCGAAGGGCATCATAGTGTAGCGGTATGTCTTGCCCGCAAAGAATGAAGGCTACGGCGCGGACATCTTCGGGAGCCATCTGGATCCGGTGGTAGCCGGAGTAGGCATCAATGAAGCTTAGAACTACGTGTCCGGCTATAGAATCCACCAATCTGTCTATGCGAGGAAGAGGGAAGCAATCTTTGGGGCATGCCTTGTTGAGATCGGTGAAATCAACGCACATCCTCCATCTGCCATTGGATTTCTTAACCATGACCACATTGGCCAGCCACTTGGGGTAGGAGATCTCCTTTATTATCCCCGCTTTTAGCAACTTTTCCACCTCTTCCTTGATAGCAATCTCTTTCTCCGGGGAGAAATATCTGGGTTTTTGGTGAATGTTTTTGAAGGAGGGGTCATCGTTGATTTTATGGAGGATCACGTCCTCGCTGATGCCTTGCATATCTTCCACCCTCCAAGCGAATACATCGCAATTTGCTCTAAGGAACTCAATAAGTATCCTTCTTTCCTCATTTGTGAATTTCCAGCCCAACCTTAACTGTTTGCTCGGGGAAGTGGGGATTGATTACCACCTCCTCGAGCTCGTCGTTAGGTTGAAGGTCGCTGATTTCACGATTGTGCAGGGAGTCAATGATAATAGTTGGGGGGTTGACCTGAGCTTCGGTCAGTGTTGCCATTGAATATATGATATCGCGGTCAATTTCCCCCTCTATTCCTCGATCAATATATCCTCCCTCAACAGGGGCAGCCAACTGCTTTGATTTTCTGCTCATCTTGAGCTCCACCTTTGTGGAATGGAAAGAAAGCATGCCAATTGGTACGGGTGGCGGCGGTAGTGCAAGGGCTTTCCCCTTTGTTGACTTGTCCTCGCCTTTTCTCCCATGCCTCCTCGCGGGTGGCCAGGGAGGAGACAGGATAGGCGATTGAGCAGATTGTCCCCGCGATTGGGGGAGCAGTGGTAGAAGCGGTGTCAGCAGCAGGGGGGCTGCGAACAGAGGTATCCACCACTTTCTGGGTCTTGGAAGACCTCTCCCTGTGCGCCAGATCCGCATCTCTCTCGGGTCTCTTCTTGGATTGCTCCTGATTATGCCCGGAGGCAATAGTGCGGCCAGGAGATGACGCCCGGACAGCCGTGGGTGGTGGAGGACCCCGGGAGGTGGAGGCAGTTCCGGTTTTCGGAGAATGATCACAGGAGCGGGCGAGTATCCCCGTCTTCCCGCTCACAACTGCACGGTCTTGTCTTTCGAGGGAACCCTCCCATCTCATTTCCGCCTCTTCGTGGCGGCTTCTTTGTTGGCCTTCGGGTTCTTGGCCTTCGGTTGAGCGGCGCTTAGTGGAGGAGCCATCGAAATTGTATGTGTCCGGATCTACTCGGAGGGAAAGAAAAATGGTTAGCGAGCGATTCAAAATCAAAAGCAAAGTAAATTGACAAAACGGTTTCATGGTGAAATCGAGACCAATTATTTCGGGGATCGCACTCGGCGCCCGGCATACGGGTCTTACGGTCACGCCTCGAACTGGTAATGTTCGTGCACCCGCCAATCAGGGTCGCGGGGCAGAGGCTCTATTACTACTCTGGGGGCATGAGGGGCGCCCTCCCTGCGAGGAGCCACCCCCGAGTAGATCGATGGGAGGCTCATCCTCCACTATGGCGCCCACGTCATATACGGGCTCATCCCCGCTCTCCAAATACTGGGCCAGATATTTCTCTAGGGCACAGCGCAGGGTATCGGCGGAGGCAGGGTCTGGATAGCTACTCGCGGCCACCTTCATCGGGGCCGGATTTGAGGGTTTTGAGAAGGGCCATCCAAACCTAGACTCAATGACCAAGATGTCCCTTTGGTTCCATTGGTCAAATTTATTTGAGGGAGGAGAGAAGGTTCGGGTAGAATAATTCCTAGCCTTCAAACTCAAAATATTGCGGTGATGCGGTTACGGTAGTAAGCATAAAGCCCGGCCGGGGTAGGTTCATAGCCTTGGAATGCAGACCGCGATAAAAGAAACAATGGCCCGGATGGCATTGGGAGTCAGTGCGTAGGCGAGCGGGAATTAAACTCCAGGAAAAAATAGAAGAAGGGGTCCAGGGGCAGCCTCAATCCGTTCTCAAACTGGGCTCCATAAAAAATGCAGGCCTTATTGTCCTCGCGGACATCAGCTACCGTCTCTGGCCGCAGTTTGTCCTATCAGGGGTGGATCCATCTCCTAGTTCTATGGGACGGCGGGGTCCAAATTCACGAGTGGTCATCTCGTTCAAAACTCAGAAAAGAAAAAGTAGAAGGAGATGAAGAAGAAAAGCACCCAATACTTACGAGAGAAGGATTGAGAAAGGGATTCGGAAAGCACTAGCTTGGATTTCGCAGCAGGATTTCTCTCTCAAAAGTTCTCTGAAGGTTTGGAAACGGTAAAAAGGGTTTGAGGTTTAAGGGTTTGGTATTTATAAGGCCTACCTATGCGGGTTAACCCGTTAACCCGTATTAATTAGCCCACAAATCCTACCTCGGACCCTGAACCGTTTCCAAACGTTTGGAAAATTCAAAAATTAAATGCCTTTTGCATTTATTACCCCCCTTGGATGGCTGACACGTACCCCCGACGTACCACTAACCCGTCTTTTCATCTGCCAAGGAGCCGCTGTTAGCAGGAGGCACGCCATGCGGGACCACGTGTCACTCACCGGTGCCTCCCGAACGTTCCCATAGGCCCGTAGGGCCGGGCACGGGAACAAAAGCGCAAACACCTTGGTGCTCGCGCGAGGAAGCGGTGAGGCGGAGGCCGAGCTTCTAGTAGCTCCTCACTCGGACCATAAATAATCACACTTGGAGCTAGGGGCCATTGATGAGCCCGGATCTGGACCGGGCCGCGCTCGGTCTAGTCCAAGGAACCGGTGACGTGGCGGTTCCTAGACCGGGAGGAGGAGACCGCGGACAAATAGGCCCTTGTGGTCAAGATCGTGTCCCTCTCGCATCATCCTCTTCGAGGACCATTGGGACCACCTTTCCATTGGATCCGTGCCCGCATGAGTCATGCCCGCATCAACCGTGCTCGCGTCATATATCTTTGGCTGCGGGCACTGACGTTGACCGCGGGCACATGCTTTCTTCCCGGTTAATGTCAAGCCTTCTTGAGCAAGTTAGCTTACTGGCTCCCAGCGAGCCACTTTGCCGGCTCCCCATCACGCATTCAATGCGGCTCGGTCCGGCGCCTACTATTCCATTTAATGCGATAAGCCGGCTACACGGCTCATGTCCCTTTCGGCCATGTCCCTGGACAGTCAATGTTCCCTCACGACAGACCAATTAGCTGCGGACACGTGTAGCTGGTCAAATACCAAAGTGCCCCCTAGGGCTGATCTCATTGCTTACCTCAACAAGCACCATGGCATTGCCTATAAATAGAAGGCCTTTACCCCCTTGGGCAAGGTAAGTTCCATATACAATTGAGTAAGCTCTTTTACTCTCTAAAAACCTAAACACACACACTCCAAAGGTATTCAAAGCCTTATTACTCAGTATTCTTACTCTCACACCCGAGGGCCTGAGTTGGAGTAACATCCAACTTTGACCTTAACGGTGCCTGTTTGTGTTGTGATCTAGGTACACAAAACCACGAAATATATCCTAGCCAGATATCCTTGAACCGCTCCTGACCCCGAAAAGCTGTGGCGTCATCAGTGGTTCCATAACTCGTTCCTTGGACTAGACCGAGCGCGGGCCCGGTCCAGTAGATCCGGGCTCATCACAAGTACTTGTTGTCGTGGCTGGATTCTATGTTATGAGGCACCCGAGGTTTCGACATAAACTGTCATCTGCACCACTCAATTTCTTCTGAAGACTTCCTGCAAGGACCGATAGTATGCTGTAAGTTGTATGGTGGTTATATGTCGTTTTTGCCTGAGATTAACTGAGGCAAAAAACGCCGGTGAGAGTGTCTATATTGTTCGTGGGAGCTCTTGTATCACCATGTTGCCGTTTTTTTGTCTATATTGTATGGTGTATAATCTTTACTTTTGTGTACTGTGTCTTGTGTCTTGTGCAAGTGTCTATATGAATTCTGGAAAGAGTATATGTGTGCCTATTTCTCGTACTTTGTTTTGTACTTTTCAGTTGACTCATTTGTGTGTGTGTGTGTGTGTGTGTAATCTGTACAAGAATCTGAGCCTCTATTAGGCATGTATTCATAGATCAGCATATTTCTTCTGTTTCAAAAGGATCAGCCATAGAGTCGAAAAATGTTAACAATGCTGGAGATTTCAGATCAAAAGAACCTAATTCTTGAACACCTTCGGATCCTGTCCAGAAGACCTTGACTGCCCTTTTCGATGCTATTTCTGGTTTATTTGCTGCAGTGGTATCGGAGATGAATGAAATTTGAACATAATACTAATATCTGAGTGTGCCAATGAAGTTTGATTTCAGACAGATATCTTCATAAACACATTGTCTTCAAACTCTGCACCAGCAGTATGGTTTCACTTGACAGTGATTCTTTTCTCCCATTACAAATAAAGATTTTAATATCCGCACTACATAACCTTTTATTGTATTGCATTCAATACTTAAAAGATTTTGAATATCCTAAAAAATACGAGTATAATCGAAGAAATCTAGTTCGGCTGATGAAGAATACTACTCTGTTCGTTCTGGTAACAAATGGTGCAATGCAATTTTTCTCGTTATAGCTGTTGAGAATCTCAATGTTCAGAATGGATCATGCATTTGGGATTGTATGTCGTGTATTTGTCTGCTCTCAATGTGGTGCCTCAGGCAGCTCCTTCCCTCCGTTATCCCATTTTTCTTGCAAGTCTCTGCTTCGACATTCAAACAAGACAAAAAATTAATTAGAAAATGACATGCAAAGCAGATTACTTAGATTTTTCTTTAGCAAATGATCGTGAAATGGCAATAAATATGTGCATGAGAATCTAGTAGCTTACCAATTAAGAACAAGAACTACTGATAAACCTTGCCAGGCTCCCAACTCCTCCAAAACCAAACAAAAAGATCTTTGACAGTGGCGAGCTGCTTCTTGCTCGTGGCGAAGGATATCAGATATGAACCATGTCCATGACCCCATAGTTTTCATATCTCGGCTGCAATCATTGCTGATGTGGCAAGTTCTGGAGTTCCCCCCAATCATAGATGGTCAATCCTGAGAGACGTTAGCCTATTCCTGTTGTTACAAAAAAAAAAAGGCTTAATGAACTCCATTAATCAAAAAATAGTACATATGCATTAGTTTCCATTAGCTATTGAATGAAACTAACCTCTGATAAGAAAAATAGTACATAAGCATTAGTTTCCATTTTTTTTTAGAATTTCATTTGGATAAATTAATTAACATTAAATTATTTGTCAAAGTTCCAACCAAAATTAACTCAAAAAGTGGGACTATCTTTATGGGACGGAGGGAGTATGTAGTAAAACTTAATTTTCGATATTAAATAATGCACAAACCCAATATATTTTTGGTACAAACCCAATATATGAATGCAAATAAGTAGATATGATTACTCATGTCTATGTAATAAAAGTTGAAATAGAAAAGAGGCGCACCAGCAGGATTAGGAGTTAGGAGGTTACAACCCCCACATTAATTGATTATTTATCTCCACCCGTGGGATGTGGGATATTTTGGGCCAATAATCTCTTTTCTCCTTCTTACACCTTTCTTCTAGAACTGGACATCCCTCAATTTCAAGACTTGAAAGCATTGGAAGCAGAGTTTCGGGCAGGTTGGGAAGCTTAGGACATTTGATGATGTAGAGGTGTTGAAGCGAGGAGAGGTTTTGAAGGCCCTCACCAAGAGATTCCAAATTAGGACAATTGATGTAGAGGTGTTGAAGAGAGGAGAGGTTTTGAAGGCCTTCTCCAAGAGATTCCAAATTCTCCAGACCATCGATTTCAAGACTTGTTAATGAGCTAGGGAGCTGAGTCCCCACCTCCGAAAAGGAAATCAGTAGTGGGAATTCATCAGATAGTGTGAGCGTGAGGAGAGAGGTTGGAAGGGTTGCTATGCCCCACTCCTTAATTGGCTGCTTTACTTCCCCCATTTGTAGGTCTTCCAAGTTTGGAGGCCAACGCCCTTCACGTGGATAGCTCTCCAGATTTTCACAATCAACGATTCTCAAACTTCGAAGAGAGGTGAGGCTTTGCATCTCATTGGCGCACAACATGTTCTTTAGGTTTGAGCAGTTCCAGATATAAAGAGATATGAGAGTGGGGGGCAGACTTTTTTCTGGAATTGACTCTATGCCCTGACAATTCCTTATATCTAATCGAGTGAGATGAGTCAACCCTTGTGGTATCGATTTTATATTTGACAACTGCCAAAAACTAATCGATTCAAGCAAAGACAAAGACACGCCCTCTTCATCTGCTTCCTTCAAATTCTCACAATTATCAATTGAGAGATGCCTGAGAGTTGTGGGTAGCTTCTTGCCCATGGGAAACCATTTAAGACTTGGACATCTGTCAATTTCAACCTTCTCGAGATTAGAGAATTCATATTCTCCGAGTCTTCTGTAGCTCCTACTGCTTTCCCCCTGCTTTTCAATTTTATGCTCCAAATATGTTGTTGATACCAAGCTATCTTTCAGCTTCTCACACCCATAGATGGACAATTGCCTCAGAGACTTGAGATTGTTTTGCCAATTCGGCATCTTCTCAAGCTTATGACACCTCGATAAATACAAACTCTCAAGATTGTGAGGTAGCAGTTGCTCTTCATCTCCCAACAATTCTAGTTCTTCACAAAAAGATACATAAAGCGATTTCAATTTCCTTAGTATCTGACATGCAACTTCTTCTTCCCACAAATATCTCAGTTCCTTACATCCAGAAACAGTTAGATCCTCAACTCCTCCCAAACACTCAATAATCCCTTCATCTAGTTTACTGAGCCCTGATATATCCCAAATCAACAACTTCTTAACAGAGCCACCCCCAACCATACTCCTTAGAATCATCTCCCCACAACCAAACAATTCTAACGATACAAGTGATGGAATCTTTGGAAGTGAAACCTTTTTAAGTTTCCTACACTCTCTCATTTCCAGCTTTTGTAGGCTTGGGAATGCTCCTATATTTTCATCAACACACCATTCCTCCCAACCTTCCATATCTTCAAAGCTCAGATCTATGAGTGACTGGAAAGCAACATTATGAGGAGAGTAACTTCCCAGAAACTCCGGACCCACTACTTTCACCCCATCCATGCCTTTAATGAACAACATCTTGAGTGAAGTTAATTGTCCTAGTGGCGGTAAATATGTGCAATTTTCACAACCAGTCAGACTCACCTTCACCATATCACAGAACGAGTGATCCCCAACCCAACTAGGAAATTTCAGACCACCATAACCTATAATTACCAGACTTGCCAATCCTGTTCGAGGCTTTAACGCTTCAAGTACTTCGAACTCAAGTCGTCCATCTCGAGTACCACCAAAGTTGTTACTCCATTTCATAGCCAATACATGAAGACCCTCCTTGCACAATAAATTTGCCTCCATAGCATCTTGCACGTTCATCACCTTCTCAATGCCAAATATTGAAATCGTTCCTTGGAGATGGTGCAGTCCCTTCAACTCTATTATTTTCTGCCCATCGCCCTTGCCAATAATAAACTTTGACAGTGTGCGAAGGTGAGTCAGCAAACCAATCCCCAATGGCATCTCTGTTAAGCTTGGTGTATAAACAATGTCTAGATGTCGTAGATTGATCAACTTATGAATGTTTGAGGGCAACTGAACAAGCTTTCTGCAGTCATGTAATAATAGTGTTTGCAAGTTATAGAGGTCACAAATAGATTCCGGCAAGTCTGTGATGTCAGTCCTTGAAAAATCAAGATATCGGAGGTGATTAAGATCACCTATTGATTTTGGAACCTCACTTATGACATACCCTTTAAAAGACAGTGCTCGTAAGCACGGTAACTTCGGAAAGTCTTTGAAAACCAGACTACTCAAGTAAGAACGATCGTGAAATGACATTCCTCCTATTGGTAAAATGGTGCGAAGACACCGAGCTGAATTAAGAGCCTTGAATGTTTTGAAATCAGCATAGTCATGGGATATGAATGATACGTGCCGTGTCTCTTCAGAAATCTTGTAATGCTCATTACTCACCATTTTATCATCCAAACAAAGATATGTTAGGCCAGCAACAAACTGAGCTAGGTCATTGTTGAGATCATGCATCAGATACCTTGATTTATTTCCAGTTGAAAGCTGGAAAAATGACCTTGATAGCAGCTCATCAAAATACTCAGAACCCAACTCTTCCATCTGCTCCTGCTCTCCTGATGACTGCTTCAAGAAACCTTGCGACATCCATAACATAATTAGCTCCTGCTTGTTGAACTCGTATCCCTTTGGAAACAATGAGCAGTATACAAACAAAGGCTTCAAATACGGAGGAAGATGATGATAGCTTAACCTTAGAGCAGGGATAATTTCATTGCTTTGTAGCTCCCATATCTTGCTAATTGAAACTTTTACCCACTGCTTTAGGCTTCCTTTAGTACGGAGGAGGCCTCCCAGTGACTTCGCTGCCAAAGGCAAGCCTTTGCATCTCTTTGCTATGATCTCTGCAACTTCTTTAAAATCAGGATGCGAATTGAAATTTGGTCTTCCCAAGGCATGTTGAGCTAAAAGAGAGAGACAATCCCCATCAGATAACTCCTTCAACTCACAAAGTTCGTTAGAGTTAGAACCCATGGTTCTTGCAATTTCGTGACTGCGAGTAGTGACTATAATAGTGCTTCCAGGTGCCCCATCATGAAAAGGTGCACATAAAAGATCCCATTTTGCATAGTCTTGATTCCATACATCATCTAAAACAAGAAGAAACTTTTTATTGGAAAGCTTCTCCCTTAGCTTCACTTGAACCATATCCAAGTCCATATTATGAACGGAGTCTTTCACTCCCTCATTATACACCTTCACATAAATTATCTTGCTTACCTTGAGAACATCAAAATCTTCAGTAACAGATACCCAGGCTCTATTATGAAAGGAGTCTTTCACTCCCTCATTATTGTAGAGAGACCGAGCAAGAGTGGATTTACCTATACCACCCATTCCCACTATGGAGATGACGCGAACTTGGCCATCGTGATCACTTGCTTTGTCCCCGAGCAACAATTTGAGGATTGCACTGCTTTCTTCATCTCTGCCATAAACACGAGTTGTATCCACCAAGGACGTTGACGGAAGCTTCTGATCTCCTGGCTTTTCAGATTTTCCACCAACGCACGTTTGCAGCTTCATAATATTCTTTCGTTCTTCAAGTTCTTTCAAACTATCAGAGATCTCACCAATCTTGCTATTCAAATCATAATTGAAGCTAATTGCTTTAGCTTTATGTTTGAATCCAGAGAAAAACTTACGCAGCTTACCGGAGCGGCTTGATTCAGGTGTTGCTATCATCTGGCGACGCCCAGCTTCAGTGAGCAAATCATCTACGACGTCCTCGATTTCAAAAGCCAGCTTCTGAACATCTTTCAGCCACAGTTGAATATGCTTCTCTTTTAACTGCCTGTCTTCCGCGTCCTCCAGCACCGCCTGAATCGTCAGCAGCATATTAGTCCATTTCTTGAGCTTGCGATGAATTCCGCCAGAGGGAATGAAGGACAACGCTAAAGGGGCCAAGTTCTCAATCAGCAACGACACTAACGGAGAGACAAACAATTCAGCCATTATAAGAAGATGAGAAGGAAGAAGAGAAGCAATCAAGGATGAGAAATATTCAGAAGTAAGGTGAGAGAGAGAGAGAGAGAGAGATGAAAAGAAAGGGGGATGAGAGAGAGAGAGAGATGAAAAGAAAGGGGGATGCTTTTTTTTTTTTTTTTTTTTTTTGAGGCTTCACCTCAAGCGCACAGCTCCCTTTTTTTTTTAAAGTCAATTCACTAATAAGTCCATCAATTCACTGAAATTCCCTTAAAATTCCCACCCCAGAAGCGCCTAATATGAGTCTTTGTTTCACCGGTAACTTTCCGAGAAATGAAGATAAATATAATAATTTTTCATAAATTGACGCTAATATTAATGAATTAATATTATAAATTTTGAAAAAAAATCTAGATAAAATCGTATCAAAAATGTTTTTATATAAAAACGTGATAGTGTTTATTTTGGTAAGATAACAAAATAAAAAAGCACGATAGAAATATGATTTTTTTTTAAAGTAGAAAAAATATAACTTCAAAAAAAAAAAAAAAACTAAAAACCATATCTATATTATATTAAAATGGAGATTGGGTTATTAGTATTGACATTATTTTTATTTTACTCACCTTCCCCTTCATTTCAAAAATATTGCATTTGACCCCTTAAGTATAATTTCATTTTCAAACTAATCCAATCTGTTAAATCACGTCCAAATCACATGTGCCTTAACTGATTTTTCTAATGAAATCCGTCAAAAAACCCTATTTTGCAAGCAAAGTGACAAGTTAGGCCCTATTTCGCTAAATTTTGGACGTCAGGTCCCAAAATTGTACAATTCCTGGACGTTCCCTACTTTATATTTTACCCTTGATTTTTTGATAATCTAACCCAGGCTAGTGATATTTTTTTAAATAATTTGTTTTTTATTAATTAATAATATAATATAATATAATATAATATAATTTAATATAATATAATATAATATAATATAATAGTGACATTTAAAGAGTAAAATATTGTTATGGAGTGTACTCGGACAATTTTACAAAAAGTTACATTTGATTTACCCCGACGAAGCCACCTTAGTGACAAGGGAGTCACTTAACCCCCTTTAATTTTGAAAATTGTCACTTTTAGCACTATAAATTTTTAGAGGCATTTACAAAAAACTACTTTAGAAAGATGGAAATTACAAAAAAAAAAAAAAACACATAAATTCGAAATAAAAAAATAGTTTTTTTATCAGTTTTGTTCAAACAACTGATAACTGAAATTATCAGTTGTTTGACCAAAGGCGATTAAAAAAAACAAAAAAATTTTTTTTTAAAAAAAAGAGAAAAAAAAAGTAGTTTTTTGTAATTTCTCATCTTACATGTTTTTTTTGTAAATGCCATCTTTTTGAGTGAGTATTTTGTAATAAACCCAAATTTTCAATAAATGTCATTTTAGTATTAAAAATGTCAATTAATTAGTTTTTGACCTCCGGAATTTTGATTAAACTCTGCACTATATAAAAATTTTGACCCCATTTTATTTTATGATAAAGCTAGTGTTATACTAGTAATATGTAAATTCCTTGATACAACGAGTAATTTAAATTAGAATATCAAAGTTAGCAATTAAAAAATGAGGGGAAAAGATTCAAATAGAATAGTTGATCCGTGTATTTGACCCTTTCTGGCGTTTTAAACACAGGAGGAAAAAAAAGAAAAGAAAAGAAAGAGCACAAACAAACAAGGATAGGAAGAGAGAGAGAAAAGCATAGACCCATGTGCGGATGGACCCACACTTTGAATTAATCCAATCCAATCCATCCAAAGCTTTTCCCCTTTTGGCCTTTTTTTTTTTTTTTAATTTTCCCTCCTTGTTTTAAAAATGGGATCCAGCTGCATAGGAGAAGATTTAAAAAAAATGAATAAAAAATTGCAAGTGGACAGAAGATTAGAAGAAGAGAGATAATGTAAAAATGAACAAAGAATTACAAGTGGGTAAAAGATTAAAGAAGAGAGAATGTAAATGTAAGTTACTGATTGATTTTTTTGTAAATATGTTAACATTATAAGGGCATAATGAATGATTTTTTTTAAAATATATTTACATTATGAGGATATAAATGTTTAAAAAAACTGTTCAAAATTTGTCATTTATGAAATGAGACTCTTAGTCTGTGACAAATCAAAAGAAAGAGTAAGACTCTTGAAAAGGGACGGAGATAGTATTCACTTTCTCTCTCAAATTGAGAAAAAAATCCGAGAGAGAGAGAGAGATCAAAAGAAAGGGGATGCTTTGTTTAGATAAGATTTAAGTGGTGAAGGATATCAGTCTGTAACTTCCGAGAAATGAAAAGGAAATCATTGTGTTAGTTCTTAATTAATGAATATGACATTTTCTATAAACAGAGAGAAGAAGGAAACTAGGAACTTGTCACTAAGTTGGGAGTAATATTTAAATTGATTTAGTTTATAATCAAAATCAAGAAAGCCTAAACCTTTGCACTAATGTAGAATTTTGGTAAGAAAGAGAGAAATGTAAAAATTATAGACGAAGATAGCAGATTTCCAAAACGAACAATCTTATTCAGCTAGCGGATGCTGCTAGACTACTACAAATTGTAAGACAAATCTAACTCAAAATTAGTGTGGTACGTGAGAATCATGTTCTTTTGCATCGTATGGTGAAAGTAAATTTGTACTTAATTACTATTTGGGCCCAAACGAGCAATTAATTTTAAAAACATAACCTTTTTTTTTCAGTGGGGGGATCGATTTAGTGTATAATCAAAATCAAGTGAATCCATACTTTAAGGGAAGATAGGAAGTTTAAATAAAGTTAAGCAACTAGATTACAACTTTCAATAACATAAACAAAAATAAAGCTGGTGTAAGCAAAATGGAAAAATAATACAAGTGGAGTATTATTAGATGAGACAGTAAAGGCTTCTTTAATTAAAAATATGGCCGTCCCAATAATGCTTTGATGAGACAACTAGCTATAAGATTCCCTTTTGTTTCACCTAAAACTTATGAGAAAGAAATATCAACTTGCTTTTATTTTTAAATGCATAAGACTTTTTGTAATATATTTTTATTTTGCTATTACACTACTAGATGCATAAGACTTTCTTTCTCATACGTGTAATATGAGAAAGTAATTTTTTTATTTAAATAACTGCTTTTTATTCCCTTTATTAGTAGGATATGAAGATGAAGGTGCAAAATGAATAACATAAATAAAATGCAACTAGTTTTATACAAATAGAGCAATAGTAAATAAGAAAATAAACAAATGCTTCTTTACTTAAGAAGATAACCTTCTTAATCATACATCTAGTACAATGAACCGGCAATGACCTAATTAGACTTTAAAAAGAAAAAAAAAAATACAAGTGGAACTAAATTATTATTAAGTAGGAAATTTCGTGGAATGTGGATTTAATTATATACCCCCTCCTTCCTGGAACGATCTTCCTTTATTAGTAGGAAATGAAGATGATGGTGCAAAAGGAATAACAGCACTAATTTTGAATTTAAGGGAAGGAAGATAGAAACTTGGATTATGACATTTTCAATAACATAAATTAAAATGCAACTGGTGTTATACAAATGGAGTAATAGTAAATAAGAAAAAAAACAAATGCTTCTTTACTTAAGAAGATCACTTTCTTAATCATACATCTAGTACAATGAACTGGCAACCTAGTGACGTAATCAGACTTCAAAAAGAAAAAAAAAGTACAAGTGGAACTATATTATTATTAAGTAGGAAATTTTGTATTATTTTAAATATAGTAATTACAGTTACTTATAGGAGATGAAGTAGTCTTATAAGTTAGTTATAAGAGCTGATTGCTGTTTGATCGAATATGAGAGTCAACATTAATAAAATATTAATTTTTTAATTTTATTTTCATGAAAAAAGTGAAAAAAAGTGACTTTGATAATTTAATTATAAGAGGCGAACTGGTTTTATATGTCAGTTATAAGAGCTGACTAGATTTTGGATAGGAGGGCAATTCAGTCTTTTGCAGCGAGGGGTGTCTATAAAATTTTAGATCTATTGTGTCTTGCATTGGATTTAAATCTCCCTCAATATCTTAATTTACCTGCAATGAATGTCACTATTATTTTAAATATATTAATTACAGTTATTGATATAACAATAACATGTTAAAATAGAGAATATTAGAAATGTTATCCCAAAATAGAGACACTATTAGAGAAATGATGTCCCAAAATAAAAAAAAAAAATTATTAAAAAAATATTGTCTTAAAAATATTTAAATAGGAACTATTAAAAATTAATGTCCCAAAAAAATACTTTTAAAAGACATTTTTCTAGTAGTGGGTTTATTGTTGGCATCCAACATAAAATATTTAAATAATTAATTAAGTAACTAAAAATATGCAATAACAAAGCTCTGTTTGTATTGGGGGGAGTAGGCTGTCACATGACTTTGGAGGAAGTAGCATTGATAAAATGATGCTTCTTGTTATTAACAAGGTGGTGGCCGACAGTTGTTGACTGCAAATCGAGTTGTTGTTGGACAATTGTGTAGGCTTCTCAAGAACTTAACTAGAAACTTAACAGAAAAAGATAACGGAGATTGGAAATAAAAAGATTCAAGTCGAGTCTTGTATTTAATACAATCTGATAGTAAGAGAAGTTATTGCCGCACGTGCTTACGGTTTATATGGCAATCTTCTAGTAAGATAAAACGACTTATAAGTAAATGATAGGAGCACTCCAAATCAAATACTCTAGCGAACAACACAATGTTTGAAACTTTGGACTTTGAAGGATTTAATGCAACAATATGCAATTATTTTAGTCGCACTAAAGTTGTATTGCATGTGAAAAAAATAGGCAAAAAAAAATTTCGGCCGTCTGATCAAGCCTACCCGGTTTAGAAATCCTGGATCCGCCCCTGTGCACAACTGTGCAGACGAGCCATCGCACAACTGGTTACAGTCCTAGCTACAAATCTTTCACAATAACATGTTAAAATAGAGAATATTAGAAATGTTATCCCAAAATAGAGACACTATTAGAGAAATGATGTCCCAAAATAAAAAAAAAAAATTATTAAAAAAATATTGTCTTAAAAATATTTAAATAGGAACTATTAAAAATTAATGTCCCAAACAAATACTTTTAAAAGACATTTTTCTAGTAGTGGGTGGGTTTATTGTTGGCATCCAACATAAAATATTTAAATAATTAATTAAGTAACTAAAAATATGCACTATCAAAGCTCGGGGAGTACGTTGTCACATGACTTTGGAGGAAGTAGCATTGATAAAATGATGCTTCTTGTTATTAACAAGGCGGTGGCAGACAGTAGTTGACTGCAAATCAAGTTGTACTCTCCCACTACTAATTAAATAATGACACGATTATTATTTGATTTATACCATGCTTCTTTCCTTTTCCTTAAGCAAGCAGGAAATTTCGTGGAATGTGGATTTAATTATACATCCAGTACAATGAACTGGCACCCTAGTAACCTAATCAGACTCTAAAAAGAAAAAAAAGTACAAGTGATATATTATGGGATTTTTACCAATAAGACCTTGAGATGGGATGAAATTTATCAATAAAAACAGACATTTTAAAAACTCGCCAATAAAACCCTGCTAAAAATGTGAACAAAAATATTATTAACTGCAATGAAGCAAACATACTCATTTTGACAGCCGTGTTTTACACGTAACACACAGAGAAAAGTTAGGACAGGAACCTTGATTTTGATGACCTGAATTCCTACCTTTCTGCGCTTCTATAATGCTTTATTAGTGCTAACATTTAATTAGATTTATTTAGTGTATAATCGAAATCAAGAAAATCATAATTTCTAAATATTGTATGTATATATAATGTTGCATTTTTCATTTTGATTTGTCCCAAAATAAATGTTACATTTTCAAATAAAAAAAGTAATTTTATTATTGTAGAAACTCGTCATTTTTTAAAATGTTGACGATTGCAATTTTTATTCAGTGGTGACGACAGACTTCTATATATTATGAGGGTAAGTTTGAATTATTGTGAACGACCCCCTATAGTCTATACCCATGATAACTACCACATGATCGTGATGGGTTACTTATTGATACATTATCTAGTAAAATATGTGTTTTTACTTATTTATATAGTATTATTTCTAATATAGTAAAACTTATCTAAATTATTTTTATTTAAAGATATTTCTAAAATACAAAAATAACTTGCTGCACAAATAGCAAGTGCAATCACTGTGGAAATAAAAGTGACCTTACTGGGCATTCTCCCTTTATCACTCCTCAACAACATGGCTTCATAGATTGGCAATTTATTCAACACCCCAAAACTAGCTATCAAAACTTGCACAAACATTAATTTCCTCCAAATTTTTTTTCCAATAAATATATTAATAAAACCCACCCGCGAGTATCGTGATTAGATTGAGAACTGCTGCAATTGTGAATGGCACAAACATTGGGGACGAAACCCCAAACTCAAAAGTTCCTTGATCATATCTCTTGATTTGTTCGGGCTGGCCACATTCTTTGATCATTCCACCATTTCTTGAAATTACCTTGGAAATATATGTAGTCGAAGCAATCTTGTCCGTAGGCTCCTAGGATTAGGAAGATGTACAAGAAAAACCATGGATCTCTTATCTGCAAGTAAAATTATGATGGATTTAAAAGCAACTTATATACTACCACTAGCTAGTCTTATAAAAATAAACAACACGCTGAGAACAAAGTTTTTTTGGATTTTAAACTGTCTGTTTTACTATTAAGACCTTGTTTATCAGCGATCTAAGCCTGGGTCGGGAGGAAAACGACAACTTTTGGAGAAAAAAAAAAAAAAAAAAAATGAAATGGAGATTGCACAACTTGGTGATCCGGATTGGTGGTCCAATCTTGGATTGTGATCCAATCTTTGCCATGTGTCCACCAACCATTGGTTGGTGGATTTTTTAAAATATACTTTTTCATTTTTAACTTAAATTATTTTTAATTATATTAAAAATTTATTAAAATAAAAAATAAAAAATATCAAAATTTTTATTTTTTTATCCTCTATAAATAGAGATCAAGTTTATTGAATTTGAAGCACATCTGAAATTCTCTCTTTTCTCTATAATTAAATCGTTTTTTCTATCTCTTTCCCTAATTTCTCATTGTTATTATGGATCCAAATTTTCCATTTGATTCAAACTCTCAAGAATATCTCAACTCTCAAAATTTTCAATTTGATCCAAATTTTCCATTTGATTCAAACACTCAAAATTTTGAAAGCTATTCACACTCTCAAGTTTCTCCAAATCTCACTCAATTTCCTACTTCTATAAATGTCCAGCCGAGTCCATACTTTAAAATATCTCTCGAAATTTATTTCAAGGCGATGAACAAACGGACACAAATCCTGAAAAGGGGGGGAAATGTGTTACTTGGCTTGTGAAAGAAGATGTGAAGTATTGATTGCATGCACTGGGAATGGAAGAATTGTCCTAAAGCTTGGGGCATTCGTCGCGGAAGAAGTGGAAAGCGGCTCTCATTTTGGAGGCTTTGCATCATATGACTTGTGGATATGGCATGCATTCTTTGGAACACCGGGTTCGTGCAATGATATCAATGTACTTCATGGGTCTCCTATTTTCAATGATATTTTTGGAAGGACGAGCACACAGAAATTAGTTACGTCGTGAATGGTCGGGAGAATAATATGGGATATTATCTCACATATGGCATTTATCCAAATTGGGTAGCATTTGTTAAATCAATTACTTCTCCTACAATTCAAAAGCACAAGTTGTTTGCTCAACATCAGAAGGCCGCTAGAAAAGATGTTGAACGGGCTTTCTGGAGTTCTACAATCCCGGTTCGCATTTATCAAACGCCCGTGTCTTATTTGGGATCGCCGTAGCATCGGAAGAATTATGATGGCTTGTATCATCATGCACAATATGATAGTAGAGGATGAGCAGAGACACATATCGAGACTTATTATGATCCTGCGAGAATTTCAAAATGATAAACCTACAAAGCTGTCGAAAATGGAGTGGTGGAAGAAGATGATGATCAACCTTTTCAATATTGTACCGAACGAGTTGCAAATTTATCGACATATATGACTAACGAGCACAACTCCGTAATAGAGAAGCCAACAAAGCTCTTAAAGATGACTTGATCGAGCACATATGGCAAAAATTTGGTAATAATAATTAAATATGAAATTTCAATTTATGTATTTGTAATTTTATTTTTGTGATGTATTTATAAAAAGTGAATTTGAATTTCAAATGTAACTTCATTTTTATATTTTTTATATATCGTATTTTTGTATAATAATTATATAAATTTAGTAATATAAAATATTTTATAAATTTATTACAATGCAAAAAATAAGAAAAATGAGGTTAATAATATATGTAATAAAAAATAAAGAATAAATGATATTTGAGTTGGGTTGGTTGGTTGGATTGGATTGTGAATAAAGTTAAAAAATGAAGAAGATTGGTTTGGATTGTAAATGATATATGTGGAAGAGAGAGAAATAATATTATATTGTTGGATTGGATTGGATTGGGTTGTTGATAAAGGAGGTCTAAAACTGACGATTTTGACAGGTTAAAATCCTCCGATTACTATGTTTTAACTACTAATATGTTTTTACTGTCGAACTAATAGTTTTAATATGTTTGAGATGATATCCAGTATAATAGTCCTCAACCAGTGATCCATATCGAAAGCCCAACTGTAGATTTTCAAAAATAATTCATAATAGGCCCAATAAATTTCATGGGCCTTAAAACATGGCCCAGAATCAGAATGGAAAACATTGGAATTTTTTCTCAAATAATCCCGTTTTACTTTTTTATTTTCCAAAATGACTCACTGTTCAAAGTATTGCCCGGAATGTCCTCTTTTTTGAAACTCGCTACACCGTGTAGCGAGTTTGACTAGGGTTGGTCAAAACTCGCTACACCGTGTAGCGAGTCTTGGATAATTAATTGAGGGCGGTTGGAAAATTAATTACGGTGGTTAATTACTCACAAATTCGCTCTGCACCGTGGTAAATGAAGCTGACTGGCAGAAGTCAAACTCGCTACACCGTGTAGCGAGTTCAATTAAATTTTCAAAAAACCTTTTACCCTTCAGTTCACGCATTCAACGAAGAAAGAAAAAAAATTACTCCCCAACCTCCATAGCCGGCTGCAAGAAGGAAGGAGAAGAAGATTCGACCCAAGCCAAGGAATTTCTCAAGAATTTCAACATTTTTCTTAATTGTAAGTTTACATCTCTATATTAAGTTGAATTTTAGTTTTTATTCGAATTTATGATTTTATTTTTAATTTCGAATTTCTTGATTAATTTCTATATTGCCAAGATGAAGAACATTGCAATTTAGGATTTTTTTTTTTTGTTGATTTGTTGTTGAAATATTGTTATTCCCATTTATGTGACTAATTTTTATTTAATTCGAATTTTTTTGATTTTTTTTAATGACATTGCAATTTAGGATTATTTTTTTGTTGATGAAGTGGTTGATTTTTTTTTGGTAGTTATTCACTAATTTATTTATAATTAAGTTGATTAAAATTTAGGACGGAGGGAGTATTAATCATTCATATAAAGGGAAAAAAATACAGAAAAACAATTATATGCCAATTTAACTGTCATATAATTTTTGACAAAGTGAACATGAATGAAAAAAATAATTGAGTGGTAGATTAAAAAAATGAAATTAATATATTAATTGAATTGGTAACGGAATAAAAAATGACCCATAATCACACATAATGGTTGTTTGTTAGTAAGGTTCTGAAATAGTAATAGAAAAGGGTTTTAGGGTAAAGATAGGTTCCAATAATATAAGGGCTGAAATGATTGCAAATTTAGGACATCTGTATTTTTTATTTAACTGTCATATAATGGTTTTTTAATGACATCTGTATTTTTTTTTTTGGTTGAAATATTGTTATTCAAATTTAGGTAAAAATGACCTATGAAAATGACAGAAACCATTGATCAAGATCAATTAAAAAAAAAAAAATCTATTGAAGTGAATATTAGTAAATGAAGTGTTAAACATATGTTTAAAACAAAATTTACAGTAAAAACACAGTAGATTGCTATTTTAGTCTCAAGGTGATCTCTCTGAATGAGATTTTTTTCTTCATTATGGCACAATAATCTTTCTCGTCACGAAACCCTAAACCCTTAAAATATGATTTAGTGATAGAAAAATAGAATATGAATTAATATACATATAACAACATTCCAAATCTCATATACTTATATCCCAAACCATAAACCCTTAAAATATGATTTATTGAAGTATTACTTAGTATATAGGCTGGAAACCAAGAACTTCCCCACAGGCACTTCTTGGAAGTGTGGGATAACTTTGGATTACAATGCCACGTACTAGTAATTACACTTATGTATTCTCTTATTTATTTTCTTGTCTTATAGAACAATAACCAACCTTCATATTGAAATAAATAGATGGAATCGTTCATTGATCCCGGGCCTATCGATACATACATTACGACCCGGCATGCGGAGGCATGGGGCTAGGTATATTTGGTGCAGGTGGCCATATAGTAGTCCCCTCGTTTTCGTCGTAGGTGCCGCCTTGCCACCCTGTATTAGCTCCGAAGTGATTATGATGAGGGCGGCGGAAGTGCGGATTCATTGGAGTTCACTATATAGGCCGGATACGGTATGATTTTGCACTTCTGGAGGCTTTGATCGAGCGATGGCGTCAGGAGACCCATACGTTCCATCTCCCGAGTTGGTGAGATGACGATCACCTACGAGGATATCGGCATGATTTGCGGGTTGCCGATTGATGGGGATCTTTGTTACCGATGATGGGTTTCCGAGTCCATATAGGCGCGGGTGAGTGTCGGGAGTATTTAGGGGCCGCCCTGGCGACGCATATATAGATGGGAGCGATGCGAAGCTCCGGTGGATTACCATGCGTTTCACACACTTTGGTGACCTCCGCAGTAATCTGCTCCGAGAGATTGTGGATCGGTATGTACGGGCCTACATCTTGCTTGCCTTGGGTTCTACGATCATGCACGATACGTACGAACAAGGTTAAGCTATGTTATCTCCCTCTGCTTAGGGATGTATCTAGGGTCAGCCAGTACAGTTGGGGGAGTGCTGCGCTTGCTTTCCTGTATCGAGAGTTATGTGGTGCGACAGACCCTCAGACGAGACAGTGTGGAGGATTTCTTAATGTTCTACAGGTATTTTATTTCATGTTAATGTTCTTTATGTTTTTAAGTTTTATTTAAAATTTGCGGCATTATTTATAGTATTTGATATACATTTATTTGATATAGATTTGGGCTTGGGAGCGGTTGAAATGTGTGAGGCCGCGAGATCCGTTCTCGAGTACGACAATGGGACTACACCATCATGCCCCTCGGATGCTTTGGTATACATATATCATACTTTATTTTCTCGTCTTTAATGTTTTTATTTTTTTGAACAAAATCTTATAATTATTTTGTTCTACGAAATTTCAGTGGACTCGGGCGTCGGTTGGATGCGAGAGGGATTCACGCACATAGCACTGCGAGGCTATCGGGATCAGCTGGCCCGGCTGTCTGAGGCTCACGTGGAGTGGCAGCCTTATGAGGGGAGACACGCTCCGGTCTACTGCACTCAGGGTGAGGAGATATGGTTGGCGAGGGTCCCTCTCATATGCTTTGAGAGGGTCGAGTGGCATCTGTAGGATCGTGTCATGAGGCGGTTGCTTTGGGCGGTTTATCCCCCACGGTGCGACACTAGCACAGGTTGCACCGTTCGGATCGGCGGGGAGACCTACGGTGAGATGGGGTGAGCACCATCGCCCATTTGTTACACGATGGGCGGGCGCCGCGGCTACTTGGTATCCGGGGTGTTCGGCTTCCACGATATGACCTACACCGAGCCCATATATGGTATGGTATAGGGACATAACGTGTAGAGTTTGTGCGGCACCTCTCTCACGTAGAGGTGGATGGATACCGATCGTACGCACTGTATAGAGTTTATGGTAAGTTTTTACATTTTTCAAGTTTCTATTTCAAGTTTTTTTTTTTAGCAAGACATCAATTATTAACTTATGTCTCTCGTACTTATATATATTTTTGATATGAAAGCAGTGCGAGACCCTTCGGCGCTTGCATGTCGAGAATGAGGCGGAAGCGCATCCCGGACAAGCCTCGATGCGGGAGAGAATTACCACGCGGGTTCGTGGGAGTTAGGGAGCTCCAGCGCGCCCTTTCATGCTGCTGCACCTCTCCCAGCCGGTAGATCGCGTACGGGGGTACCTCGGCGGCTCGGGTTAGACGTCGTCGACGGGTAGTACCGCCACCGAAATGGAGTTGCAAGATGAGAGCGAGCCGAGCGGAGCGAGCGGGGAACGAGCCCGGCAAGAGCCTCAGCCGCGGGACCCGGGCCGAGATGGATTATGAATGGGCGACACGGACACGATCGCGATCACACTCACGGTTCGATCCTTTTCGGAGTGGGAGTGGCCGGGGGTGCGAGTGGGGGTGTCGGAGGAGTGGGAGTGGGGTTGGCGGTGGTGGTGGTTGGGGGTGCGAGTGGGGGTGCGGAGGAGTGGGAGTGGGGGTGGCGGTGGTGGTGGTTGGGGGGGGTGGGAGTTGGGGTCTTGCGGAGGGAGTGGGAGTGGGGGTGGGTGGGGGGTGGGAGTGTGGGTGGGCGGGGGGTGGGATGGGGAGTGGCCGGGCGAGACCACTTCCCCGCCATCCATCCAGCTATGGGCTTCGGCGCTTATGCGAGTGGGAGCGATGCGAGGACTCCTATGTCACATGCGAGGGTACCATGGTTTCTCCGTCGGCTCGAGATGACCCCAGAGCAACGGCTACGGCGGCAACAGATGCTTAGAAGAGGGTCTCGGCTCCGTAATCCGCCTCATCCCTACACCCAAATCCGCCTATGATAATAGGTAGAGTTCACTTTTTTTATTATTATTACGTAATGAAACTTTGTTGTATTGGTTTAGTTTTTATTTCGAATGTTTTTATTTGTATTGAAACCTTGTACTATTAGTGTAGTTTTTATTTTAATATTTTTTATTTGTATTAAAACTTTGTAACTTTATACGGTTAGTTTAGCTTTTATTTTAATGTTTGCATTTTATTGTTATTTGGATGTTTTATATTTGTTATGTTTAATTTGATTGTTTACAATGCATTTTATGGTTTGTAGTTTCAAGCGATTTTTATTTGATTGTTTGGTTTTGGTTTTGGTTTTGGATGCACGCCGGGATGTGCGGTCGCCCGCACAAATTATAACATTCGCCCAGTAAATAGAGAGATTGAGATTGCCGAGGACGGAATAATTCTTTGAAATCGCTAGACCGTGAAGCGAATGCCTTGATGACGGTCGAGATATCAAGCATACTTCACGACTCACGATAATATGCTTCGCAAACCAGGTATAAGAACCAACGCCCGGTTCGGCGCTCCTCCTTTTCAACAACGGCAAAAGCGGCGGAAGCTATCTTTGTCTTGGGCGTCAACACCCATGGCATCGTGATATTACCCCTTTATATCTACCATGCATAAATGTTCCATCAATGAAATGATCGGCCGACAATGAGAGAAAGCTTGATGCAAGGCCCAAATGCCCGGAATACTGTCAGAAACACGGAGGCCTCACCTGCCGGAGGAGGAGGTGTAGAGTACTCCCAATTGTCCTCGGATTGTATTTTTGAATGGGCCGTTAAGACGCGGGGTAACCTCTTATAAGATTCCTCCCGATCTCCAAAACCTCTCGCAATACCCTTACGCTTTCCCACACCCATGCCTTCTTGTAAGTAATTACCTTGTTGAACCTACTTAGAGATGTGTGCAATAATGACTCCAACCTTGACATCGAATCGGCCTTAATAACACCAACGACTTCCCGACCGATAAACTTGGCATCTAGATTGGGGTGATCTTGACTTGCTCCCGAATATAAGCGGCGGTGAGGAGCCTTATACTTGGTCACTTCAATAGCCAAACTTCTTCCTACTCACACGAACATAAAAATGACATGGATAATTTTTGAACGTACACTCAATTACCCATGTGTTCGGTGTGCTCTTTCTTACCCCGAACTCTGCGATTGTTTTTAATATGGAACCTTTTTATATCAAATTGTGCCTCGTTCTTGCCAGGAAAGCGTATCCCTTTAGCAATCGCACATTTGTTGTTCCGGATCCCAAACCGGAAAACTATACGCATGATCGTAATCAATCAACCACTTGTTCTTGTCGAGCGAGATGTACCAATATCAACGTAAAAGGGATAACTCCCTCTCTCATAGCTTCGATTTTGCGGCACTTCATAGTGAACAAGAGGTCCTTCCACATCATCATCAATCGGCCCGTGCATCACCGCTGGCTCCCAAATCGACATCGAATCACTACTACCCTCCCTCATATTCATCATCGTCATCCTCTAGCATTGCATCTACATCCGGTGTGCACTTCCTCTTCTTCATAGTCATCATCATAATCATCATTAACATGATCATTATGCCCAAATGCCCGATCATCATCATTAGCATGATCATTATGCGCAAATGGCCCATCATCATAATTTGGTGTTTGAGTTGATACAAGAGTTTGGGAACTTGGACCAACCCCATCATCACGGTTACCCGAGTTGGAGAAAACACTGAAAGTACTCTCTGTGTCTTTGTGTTTCAAACTCGGATTGGATCGATTTTCAATTAATTTTACAACCACATGCCGGTACCAAATTTCCAATCCCCAAATTTAGCAAGTCCGATCGAACATTACATCCATACACGCATCATCTTCAATATGGAAAGGAAAGTACTCACCAATCCCGCTATCAAAAGAAAAGAATGAGGGCATCGTAAATGACTTTCAAATCAAATTGAGACCGATCTAAGTTCGCCTTTTTATATAGCTCATCAATCAAATCATTGTATTTCCATTGGCAATTACCCCTTATTGCGCATTTTGGCTGCCCCTTTTGAAATGAGGACCATCAAACGGTTGTTCATCATCACCTCCCCAATAACACATAAAAATGATTGGACCCCCGTTCATCTTTAACCCTACATTACGAAATCAAAGTGTTAAAACCTACATAAAAAACTCTTACATTTATTATATCTACAACATAATAAAACACATTAAATCATTAAATTTTTATATCTAAACATAAGTCAAAATAATAATTAAGATGATGTTAAAACCTACATAACAAAACTCTTACATTTATTATATCTACAATAATAAAACATTAAATCATTAAATTTTATATCTAAACATAAGTCAAAATAATAATTAAGATGATGTTAAAACCTACATAACAAAACTCTTACATTTATTATATCTACAACATAATAAAACACGCTTAAATCATTAAATTTTATATCTAAACATAAGTCAAAATAATAATTAAGATGATGTTAAAACCTACATAACAAAACTCTTACATTTATTATATCTACAACATAATAAAACACGCTTAAATCATTAAAATTTATATCTAAACATAAGTCAAAATAATAATTAAGATGATGTTAAAACCTACATAACAAAAACTCTTACATTTATTATATCTACAACATAATAAAACACAGCTTAAATCATTAAAATTTATATCTAAACATAAGTCAAAATAATAATTAAGATGATGTTAAAACCTACATAACAAAAACTCTTACATTTATTATATCTACAATGTAATAAAACACGCAAATCATTAAATTTTATATCTAAACATAAGTCAAAATAATAATTAAGATGATGTTAAAACCTACATAACAAAACTCTTACATTTATTATATCTACAATGTAATAAAACACGGTTAAATCATTAACTTACCTTGATTCTTGTTGATCTTGACAATTCGGATGAAATAAAATAACGTGAAGAAATTTTATTTTGAATTCAAATTGTATTAGAAAATGGTGATTGAGAGAATTGATTGATTGAGAGAAAGAGAGAAAGCAAAAGTTGAGAGAAGAAGAGACAGTTGAGAGAAAAAGAGAAAGCCGAGTTACGTTCTTTATAGAATCTCTCCGCACAAAGCAGGAATTAAATGACATTTGAAAGTCACGGGTGTGTTCAAAACCTGGCCGGAAAGTGTTTTGGTTTATTATAACTCGCTGCACCGTGTAGCGAGGTTTCAATAAAGCGACTTAAACTCGCTACACCGTGTAGCGATTTCGGTTTTATTGAAACTCGCTACACAAAGGTAGAAGTTACAAATGAGTTTGTCCCCCTAAAGATTCGTTTCAAAAACTCGTTAAATTCTTTTTTTTTTTTCGCTCGCGAAATTTGTTTTGAGCAATAATTATAGGTTAATGTAGATATCATAATAAATATCTAAAAATTGTCACTTGAAGTACATATAATGGTGTAACATTAACAACTTTTAAATTTGAATTTGGACAATTAAATCGGCTTCAAATTATTGCTCAAAATAGGCTCGTAGTAACATCAAAAAAAAAATTTCGTTGTCATGCTTTGAGCAATAATTATAGGTTAATGTAGATATCATAATAAATATCTAAAAATTGTCACTTGAAGTACATATAATGGTGTAATATTAACAACTTTTAAATTTGAATTTGGACAATTAAATCGGCTTCAAATTATTGCTCAAAATAGGCTCGTAGTAACATCAAAAAAAAATTTCGTTCGCGAACCTCGTTTTGAGCAATAATTATAGGTTAATGTAGATATCATAATAAATATCTAAAAATTGTTACTTGAAGTACATATAATGGTGTAACATTAACAACTTTTAAATTTTAATTTGGACAATTAAATCGGCTTCAAATTGTTGCTCAAAAGCTTCGTACTTACAAAAAAAAAAATTAAATGTGTTAAAAAATAATGACATGTGGCTGAATTTTTTTTTTTAAATAATTTTTTTTTCATGTTTTAAAACAAATGATGACATGTTGTTGAATAAAGTTTTTGTTTCAATTTTTTTTTTTGCAACAAAACAAAACACAAAGCTGTACCTAATAATTTAAAAAAATCTAAAATAACATCACAAAAAACAAAAATATTTTTTAAGTTAGTGGCCACATCCCGGCCACATAGGAAATCTTACATAAAATCACAAAAAATAAATATTTTTAAGTTAGTGGCCACATCCCGGCCACATAGGAAATCTTACATAAAATCACAAAAAATAAATATTGTCAAGTTAGTGGCCACATCCCGGCCACATAGGAAATCTTACATAAAATCACAAAAAATAAATATTGTCAAGTTAGTGGCCACATCCCGGCCACATAGGAAATCTTACATAAAATCACAAAAAATAAATATTGTCAAGTTAGTGGCCACATCCCGCCACATAGAAAATATTACATAAATTCATAACATATTAAATCCGACATAAATTCAAATAATACATGTCCAAAGATGAAATTAACAATCCTTAGGAAAGACCTTACAAACATTAGAAGGAACAATGTTAAGTAGTGTTTTTGAGCGTGAGGTGGCCCAAACAACAGCCTAATAGATCAACAAAACAAAACATTTAGAACAAAATGATAAGGATATATTTAGTGGAGTGTAATGTTAAGGAAAATATTTCATACCTTAGTAAGTATCGAACAAAGACCTTCACCTACGTCACTTCCAAATTCGGTGTGCTTCAACACTTTGTCACCTAAGTAAGCTTCAATTGTGTACTGTCGGATCCTTCAAAATCACGTGAACATTGCCATTCTCGGTTCGTGTGAACTTCTTGACCACAACCACAACCTAAGACAACAAAAATATAATGATCAATTATTTATAAATTTCAACCTTAACTATAATTAAAATAAAATAATATACCTCGTTCCACCCGCTCATATTTTTTAAGGTTCTCCTTGATCATTCTCAAGGGATAATAAGTACCCTCTGCAGTTAGATACTCCATAGCAGCAAGCCAAGCTTTGCCCTGAAAATAATCATCTTCTTCCGGCTCGGCAAGTTTTTTACGTATGGCCTCTTGGGTCGACTGAGCGGGAGGGCCCGGAGATACATGAGCTTTTCCGGTCCGATGCCGACGCATGGCTATCTCGTACTTCACCAATGGGACCGGGTATGATATGACGGGGTGGAGATTCTCTCTCTGGTTCAATTTGAGGCGGAGTCGGATCAAACCGATTTAAAAGTTGGGAGAGACTAGCGGGGTTACCTGGAAGTGGTTCTCGTCCAAGATACCAGCGGGGTTGATTTGGATCCATTTTGATATGTATAAATTTTGGATTGAGAAAGATAAGGGATGGACTAAGAAAGAAAGAAAAGGGAGAAATGGACTGAGGAGGAAGGAAGAGAATGGTTTGTAGGGAGAAGGGAGAAGGGTTTGTTTGGTTGGGACTGACGGGGGGTTTTGTAGGAGTTTGAAAATTTAATTGAACTCGCTACACGGTGTAGCGAGTTTGACTTCGGTCAAAACTCGCTACACAGTGTAGCGAATTTAGAGTAATTAACCACCGTAATTAATTTTCCAACCGCCCTCAATTAATTATCCAAGACTCGCTACACGGTGTAGCGAGTTTTGACCAACCCTAGTCAAACTCGCTACACGGTGTAGCGAGTTTCAAAAAAGAGGACATTCCGGGCAATACTTTGAACAGTGAGTCATTTTGGGAAATAAAAAAGTAAAACGGGATTATTTGAGAAAAAATTCGAAAACATTGGCTTACCTTGGAACCCCATTTGGTTTGATGTTCATAGTTGCATCCTCCAACATGGTGTGCTAAACCTGAAATAATTTTACCCTTGATGGGATTTTCTACTTTATAATTTGGATCAAGTTCGGGGATCTCCGGCGATTTCATCAACGACGGCCCACCAAAGAAAGTCTGTCGAAGAAAAAAACAGCCGCTTCCGACATAAGCTGGGCCTGAAAGCCCATTCATTCCCACCGGATTTGCTATATAGAGGCGTTGGTTTTCGCCTCCATAGATATCTGTTTTGTTGAGGCCATGATAGCATTGAGGGAACTGAACATATCCCAAATTGGGAAGGAAAGACGGGTCGGAGAAGTAGCATAGCATGTGATGAGGTGTTTGGGGATCGTTGGAGTACATGTCGCAATCTTGAGTTAGAACTATTGGTGCATTTGTCATGGTAGCCGATACTCTGAGCTTGACAAGAGAATTCTTTAGTCCATTTGCTGAAAGCATCATGGTGTTGTTCGTTCCTGTCCCTGATGTAGTAGTCTTCTTCCACATCAGGTTAGTCTTTTTACTGACCTAAAAAACCGACAGTACATTAATCTGCTTCCCAATCCGAACCCCTTAAAAGACTCGAACAATGAAAAAAAAAAAAACTAAGAACCTGCGCTGAATAACATCAAAGCTAAATTCAAATTTCAGCAGCTTCCAAGCTAAAACCCAATGCTACATTGTCTATGGAAGAAAGGGGAAACTTGCTTCCATACCTCATTTTCTTAACGTCCAGACTTGAACAGATCAAGATCCTTCCAACCATGCCACAGAATTCCCTGCAACACAGGATTTATTGAAAAATTAACAATGTGAATCTTGATAAACTAATGAGGGGGATGGTGGTGTCACAAAAATACTTACAGCCATGGATCGTCGCCCATGAGCATCATATCCCCTTCATCATCCGTAAACACAATTTCCCATTTATTTCGAGGGCAAAGCTCTCCTCTAATTTCAAACATTTCTTCAAGCTCATTTATAAGCTCATTGTACCCTTTTAATACAGTCAAGTCAACTGCTCGCCCAACAGCAATCCCTTGCATTTGAACCTGTCATGGTTTTCCATGCAAGGATGTTACTATTATTTATGTACTATACCTTAGTACGACTTCTGGTTGAGCAACTCTGCTTGCTTTGAACTTCCTTTGGTGATATTTGCAACTGTGAATCCTGTTGTTCTTTGCAATCCTTTGACAAGTCAGACTTCTGATCGGAAATCCCAGCTGATTGTGGACTCGCCATGTGTCCTTGCGGAACAACATTTATTCGTTTTAACATTGGCTTCTCAGGAGTAACCTTGTGCAGGGATTTTTAAGTCAAAAACCGAATATTCTGCAACTCGACACTATGTCAGATTTTCTTGAGTCCATTGGGGTCTGAATTGCCTCATTGCTCTGGTTTATTGGGTCCCTTGAATAATTGGGGAGATGAGTCCAAACAGAGGTGTCTTTTCGATCTTCAGACTCGTCGGCATATGTATTCCGAGAAGCCTTTACAGGAGAAGACGACAAGCAGGCACCTTCTGGGATGCAACATAATTGGGTTGAAGCAAGTGAAGGAGTCCATAGGTTCGAAACAGTCGAAGTTTCCGGTTCTAAAACACAAAGGTCATTTAAGGAAGTCATTATCCAGTAAACACCACACACACACACACACACACACACACACACATATATATATATATATATATATATATATATATATATATATATATATATATATATATATATAGATATATATATATATATATATATATATATAGAGAGAGAGAGAGAGAGAGAGAGAGAGGGAGAGGGAAGTCATTGCTAACCATGAGCTGAGACATCAATTGGTGGTCGGGGCCTTTTAACTTTTACTGCTACGGGAGGAGATGGACTAGGAGGAACAGAAGTGACAAAAGGTTCAATCTCCCAAGGAGATACTCTTTCTGGTCTTGTGATGGATGCGAGTTCATCCCATTGAACCTGGGAGACATGAGCACTTGCCTTTCTATTATACTCCGTAGGATTCTTGAAAGAAAGAAAATGCAAATAAATGACATATTAACAACAACAAAAAAAAGTACCCAAATAAATATTTATTTTTATAAAAGTTTGTTCAAGTTTTTTTTTTAATCAATTTTTAACATGTCATTATCTATTTGTAAAACTAAAAATTTTGAATGTAGAAAGTTGAAATATTTATACATCTTTGTCATTAAATTTTAGACGGCCGATTCATTATTCATAAATATTAGGGCAAATTATAAATAAGGGTACAAGGTATAAGTGGTGTTTGCACTGAAGGGTCCAATGTTGCACTTTTGATTATTAAGAGTACAAAGTCAATAAAAGTTTGCAAAGGATTTTTTTGATTGAAAAATTAAGATTTTCAGTTAAGGATTTTTTATTTTTTTTTGGAAGAATTAATATCCTAGTGGTTTGGGAGGATTATAGCCCAACCCAATATACTTTCCTCATTCATATTCACTCTTCTCTCCAAATCAAACATTACTACCAACTACAATCTAGTTTTACTCATTGGCCATATATGGCTACAATTAAACTTCATGGAAGTGCCCGATCGACCTCTTCAGGCCGTGCTCTTGCTTGCCTATACGAAAAGGGAGTCGAGTTTGAGTTTGTTCCCATTAACATGGCTGTCGGAGAACATAAAAAAGAACCTTTCATTTCCCTCAATGTAAGCATATGATTAATTGCAACATAGTTAGATACAAAAAACACATCGGAGTATTTCATTATGTAAATCACATAATGAACCAAAGAATTTTTTTTGGATAACTTCTCCATTAGCTTCACTTGAACCTTATTCAACTCATTGAACATGCAATTCTCATCGAACAACTCTTCATAAATTATCTTGCTTATCTTAAGAACATCAAAATCTTCGGTAACACATACCCACATTCTATCATGAAACCAGCCTTCCACTTGCTCATTATTGTAGAGAGACTGAGCCAGAGTAGTTTTACCAATACCACCCATTCCAACTATTGATCGATGATATAAACTTTGCTGTCATGATCATTCGTACTATCCTGGAGCAACCATGTGAGTATTTCAGTAGTGTCCTCTTCTCTGCCATAAACAAGAGCTGGAG
Organism: Adenophora triphylla var. japonica; assembly: GCA_022495995.1. Lineage (NCBI taxonomy): Eukaryota > Viridiplantae > Streptophyta > Magnoliopsida > Asterales > Campanulaceae > Adenophora > Adenophora triphylla. Next base: position 131,768 of record JAFEMH010001658.1, read on the forward strand.
CCACCGAGGATGTAGAAGGAAGCCTTAGATATCCTGGTCTTTCAGATTTCTCACCAATCCTGTGATTGGTAGCAGGGCTGAAGCTAATAGCTGTGGGTCGAGTGTTTCTAGAAAAAAGACCGGAGATAAACTTACGCAACTTACTGGGGCGGCTAGATTCAGGCTCATCCATCACCTGGAGATATCGAGATTCAGCAGCACAATCGACCACAAAGTCTTCAATTTTATAAACCAGATTCTGAACATGATGCAGCCACTGTTAAACAGACGGCTGAGTAAATTGCCTGTCTTCAGCATCCGTCAGCACCGCCTCAATTATCAACAAATTATTTCTCCACTAGCTTCACTTGAACCTTATTCAACTCATTGAACATGCAATTCTCATCGAACAACTCTTCATAAATTATCTTGCTTATCTTAAGAACATCAAAATCTTCGGTAACACATACCCACATTCTATCATGAAACAGAGTCAAATTGAGCCACAATATTGTAGAGAGACTGAGCCAGAGTAGTTTTACCAATACCACCCATTTCAACTATTGAGATGATATGAACTTTGCTGTCATGATCATTCGTACTATCCTGGAGCAACCATGTGAGTATTTCAGTAGTGTCCTCTTCTTTGCCATAAACAAGAGCTGGAGCCACCGAGGATGTAGAAGGAAGCCTTAGATCTCCTGGTCTTTCAGATTTCTCACCAATCCTGTGATTGGTAGCAGGGCTGAAGCTAATAGCAGTGGGTCGAGTGTTTCTAGAAAAAAGACCGGAGATAAACTTACGCAACTTACTGGGGCGGCTAGATTCAGGCTCATCCATCACCTGGAGATATCGAGATTCAGAAGCGCAATCGACCACAAAGTCTTCAATTTCATAAACCAGATTCTGAACATGATGCAGCCACTGTTAAACAGACGGCTCAGTAAATTGTCTGTCTTCAGCATCCATCAGCACCGCCTCAATTATCAACAAATTATTTCTCCACTCCTTGATTTTGTCATCAATTCTGGCATCGGGAATGAATGACAAGGCTCCAGGGGCCAAGTTCTCGACCAGCAGCGACACTAAAGCAGAGGCAAACATTTCAGCAATAAGGCTAACAGCAGTATAGCGGAGAATGAAATGAAAATCCTAATCAGGATATTGATTTTTTGTTTGTCGATGAGAAAGATGGATTAGAAAGGTGATTAAGGCGGAGAAATAACAAGTGAGGTGATCAGAGGAATTAAAATAAAAGTGGAGGTGCCAGCTATTGTATATACATTTAGTAATAAGGCTAAGAGCACTGAATGGATTATAAGGTTGTCATCTAATAATAGCACCAGAGAAGAACTCTGTTTATCTGTGATTTGAAACATGAGGGGCAAAATTGAGTGGACACTGACTATGGGGTGTGACGAAGACCATGACTATCAGCCACCATGCCCCAACAATATCGTTGATGCCTCCAAAGGTGTGTGGAAAGCTTTAGGTGTGCCTGAAGATAACTGGGGTGACTTGGACATTACTTGGTCTGAGGCTTAGGAATTTCTAGTTCATATTATGTAATGTTTTCACTTTTAAATATATATGGTAAATGAAAGAATGTTACGAAATCCATGTTACGAAATCCAATAATCAAAAGGAACATTTAAACAAAGGGTCAATAGTTTCTTGCATTGAAGAAGGCATAAACATAGTAATCATTATCATACATAATTCCTGTCGACGAAATCCATGTTGATTACAACCAAATCTCCTCACATAGTACAACAGATCAGTCATTATTAAAGCAACAGTATAGTTCTGTTTTTTACCGTAAACTTGGAACTCTATAAATAAAAACATTATATATACCTAATATCTTATATTTCCTTGTATCCAACATCTAACACTCGCAGGAAAAGAGAAAATCAGAGATATGAAGAACTTCATATCAGCAGCATCACTTCTTATACTAAGTATTCTCGTTGTTTTACATTCTTCTGAAGTCATAGCTCAAGTTTGCAAGCCTAGTGGACTTATAAGGGGTAGAAACCTCCCTCCATGTGACCACGAGGATGGATCCGAGTGCTGTCTCCCAGAAAAACTTTATCCCGTTTATAATGTTCACCTCTGGTGTCTAACAGTACAAAGGCAATACTCACACTAAGCGACTTCCCAAGCGGCGGGGATATTTCAACATCGTGTGATGGCGAATACCACCGAGCGGATGATCCTATTGTGGCACTTTCAAGTGGATGGTACAACAGAGGTGAAAGATGTCCGCAAAAGATTACTATAAGGGCTAACGGACGAAGCGTAACTGCCAAAGTTATCGATGTGTGTGACTCAACCACAGGATGTAACGTAGACAGTGACTATCAGCCTCCATGTGGCAATAACATTGTTGAAGCCTCAGTAATTGTATGGAAAGCCTTGCATGTACCTAAAGATAATTGGGGGGAGACGGATATTATTTGGTCTGATGCATAGTCCAAAGAATGTGCTTTGCAGGCCCCAAATCTTTCATAGCAAAGGATTTGCTGAGTTCTCTTTTTTAACGGGCTGATTTTACTTGTACTTTGACCAACGATCAACATATCATCTACGTACAACAAAAGAACGATAGTATATATAATGATTTGAAAAATAATTTTAAGTTCATTTAATTATCTGAATGTACATATAAAAATTGTTATTGTTAGTATATATAACGATGTTAAACAAGTTGAAAATTTTCGTTAGGATAACTAAACTAACCTAAAATTATTACTCAAAATATGTTAGATACAAAGTTAAATAATTCCATCAGATCAGATGACAGATGCCAACCAAACTCATACAAAAATTACCTTAATCAGCTAGTGATGTGATGCATTCCTCAATAGACCCCCATAAATAGATATCTCAGATCTTCAGCAGTGAGTCGAGTTGCTGTCTTCCCATTAGAATCTTCACCGAAAGCAGATGCAACCATCTTCCTCTTTTCTTCCTGTCCAACATTAATAATGCAAAATCTATAATTATATATATCAGCTTTCCTAATAAAGATTTATCCCAGAAAACAATTCCTCTAACAACCTCTCAACCTAACATTAATGTTTTTAAAAGGTGAGGCATTTTCCCAATAGACAAAAAAGCCCACAGCCTCTTCAAAACCGCTTGCGCTATTTAGAATCGCTTACGTGGGTGCTTCAAACACAAAGTAGCTCGCCTTTTGATAGCCGACATCAGAGCACAAAAAACTACAATAATCAACTATCAGAGCCAAAAAAAATCTGAGATATCTAACTATCAAAGCCAAAAAAAATACTCCCAATGGATATTAATGGCTCACTTTCCCATTACATCCCTACCTAATTAAAAAATTTACAACCTCGTAACTTCACAATAGATAATATAAGAAAGGGTATATATATATAAAATGATAAGTTAGACAGAGCATTTCTTATACTTGCTCAATCCTAGAGCTTTTTTCTAGTGGCCAAAAAAAGTGGGACGGGAGTAACTCTCAACTATGAAAGTAAGAAAAAAAACTAGACGTAACTATCAGCCTCTTCAAAACCACTTGCATTGTTTAGATTCGTGTGCGTGCTTCAAAAACAAAACAAAGTAGCTCCCCTCTCTGATAGCCAACTATTCCAATAATCAACGGCCCACTTCCTCAAAGGCACATCCGGTGAGATTCAAACCCAATACAGGACACACTATATTTAAAATTTCATAGACACTCTTCGCCCTCTTATAACTGACTTATAAGACTACTTCATCTCTTATAATTAACTTATAAGACTTATTTATCTCTTATAACTGACACAATTTTTACAACAAAAAAAAAAAAAATTCAATAATAACAATTAATTAATCTCATAATTTACATTTTAAGACTCTTATAGCTGAATTATAAGACCAATTTGCCTTTTATTACAATTTTGTCTCCTATAATTGTCATAGAAATGACTTATAAGACTAATTTATCTCTTATAATTCAGTTATTAGATAATTTTTTAAACAAAAAAAAAAATCAAAATTTCAATAATAACGAATTGGTATCATAATTTACACATTACAACTCTTATAAGTAACTTATAAGACTTATTTGTCTATTATAATTGACTTATAAGACAATTTTCTCAACTAAAAAAAAATAAAATTTTCAATAATAAAAACAAATAAATCTCATAATTTACAAATTAAAACTCTTATATTTGAATTATAAGAACAACTTGCCTCTTATAACTACTTTGTTTTTTATAATTGACTTATAAGACAATTTTTAACAACTAGAAAGCAAAGAACATATTGACAAAGCATAAAAGCAAAATCAAAGTTGCTGAATTTTGCAGGCAAACCCTATTTGATAGTGCTCATACATCCCAGGGCCCTTCCCCTTAACGATTTTACATCTGCCACTCGTAACCCTTTTGATGGAGTGAAAAGCAGGCTTCAAGAAAATATATTCTCAGGCACACAGAATTTCAACTTATTTCCTGGTGACACATCACACGGACCTAATGATCAGGAACCAGAAGATGATGAACTGTATGAGAGTTGGCGAAGGGTAGGGGATGAAAGTGAGGCTCCAGCCACTCAACTGGGGAATACTACAATACAAGTGACCCACAAAAGAATACCTCATCAGTAGAGACACAAGAAGTTCTACAAACTATGGATAACTTTTTATTTGGGACCTAGGCGCCCTTAGGCGGGGTCTTTTAGAACACTGACTACAAGTGACCCACAAAAGAATACCTCATCAGTAGAGACACAAGAAGTTCTACAAACTATGGATAACTTTTTATTTGGGATTTACAAAAAAGTTTTCTTCGAGGGAAAAAAATCTGGGCAGAGGGGCCCTAGGGGAATTTTTCCATAATCAACTATTATAGCCAAAAAATTCTGATATCTAATTATCAAAGCTAAAAAAAATAACTCTCAACTATGGGAGCAAGAAAAAAAAACCTTTGAAACTTAACTATCAGAAAAGAAAAAAAAAATCAACCAGAAATGAACCAAACACCTCCCAGACATAACTATCAGATAATTTTCCAGCCCTAAATAAACAAAATCAACCTTAACACCTCTGAGACATATTGGACAATTTTTCAGCCCTAAAATTAAACATAGTAGTGTAGCTATTGGAGTTTAATTACATAAAGAAGAAGGAATGTGAAGTAAAATACAATTTCAGTGTGTTTGGGTTTATGGAAAAAATCTGGATAATGATAGAATTTTTTATTATCGACTATGCTGATAGTCATAAATTGTGTAGAAGCACTTATGATTTTATCCCATCTTTCTATTTTACACGATAAAAAGAAGCAAGGTCAAAACCCAAAAAAAAAGGGCATATGAACTAGCTTTAGCTTGGGAAATGGATTCAAGGGAAGGCTCTGGTGGGACTCCACTCCTCTGAACCAAGTATCTAACCTCCAAGAGTATACTGAAGCACCGACTCTACTGTCTGAATATTATATCGTGGCGCCGATGTGGGTGGGGCTGGGGCGGGGGACACTGGAGGACAATTGTTTTCAGCTAGATCCGGCCAGATCTAGGTAGAACGAGGATGCGAAGGACGAAGGATGGATGGGGTGTGCCGGAGAACTGAGGGGACGACCAGATCTGTTAATGCCACAGAGAGATAGAGAGAGGATGAAGATCCAGCGATTTGGTCGGAAGTGGAGGGGAGTCGCCGGAGGGGGGAGCAGAGAGAGAGAAAGGGTGTACTCCCGAGTTTTTAATGGAAGGAAAGGGAAGGGAGGGGGAGGGAAGGAAATTAATTTATTTCCTAGGTGCTCCAGAGTTGGGAGGGGAATGGAAGGAAAAAATATAAAATTACATTTGTACCTTTAATGAAATAAAATGAGAGATTATATTTGTGGGATAAAATAGAGATCAAACAAATTTCATTAACAATATTTCTTTCCTCCCACATTCGGGAGGATTGAGTAGGAAATGAAACCATCATTTCCTTCCCTTTCCTACCCATTCCCTCCTCTGAAAAACTCGGGAGCATCGTATTAGAAAGGAAATCATTGTACATTTCCTCCATTTTCCCTTCCTTCCCCTCCATTTTTGGACTCGGGAGCGGACCCTAATTGTAGAGAGAGGGGAGTACGGAAATGTGGCAGGAGGGTGGGGGGGGGTTGCATGTTTTGTGTTTAGGGCTTGGGATAGTCTGGGGATTCCAATATTTCATTAAATTAACCCGGGGGTTACGGGAATAATATTTAGTTGTTGTGGAAACGAGGGCAATAAATGAAATAGCATTTCCTCTAAAAGAGTTGGGTAATATTTGGGGGTATTTGGGAAATTATTCCAAAAGAACAATGCCTGAGAATAGTTACGAGAGTATGAAAGTCACCTATTAATGCTCGACCATTAAGCTAGCAGTGACACAAATAAGCTATCCAACTGAGAGACGTATTATTTTGCTTGGATAAGTCTAACCGAGTATTTAAACTCCTAGGTATTCCTTGATACAGCCTCCCTTGACACAAGAGAACAAGTTAGGTAGGGAACCCCGGGTTAACTCTATGCGCTATGTGACTCCTATCGGCAAGCTTAGGAAAAATAGTGTCATGTGAGCAAACTAGGGGAACAAGAAACTACGAGCTCCTTGTAAGGAGGCCAAAACTAACATCTGGTACCCACCCAACATACACACTTATCATTCTGTTAAAGAATATATATGAGGTCAAAACCACCATAGGTGCATCTTATTGGTACCTGTATACACCACTAGGTATATTAATTTGAATAAGTGAAGTAACTAATCACCAAAAGTACAGGGCAATAATTATGTGCGACTTTCAATAGGTTTGAGCAGGAAAGTTTCAAACTTTGTGACCTATTCCATAAAGTAACATCTGCGAAAAGACTATCCGATCAAGTAACATTCAATATTACAAATGATCACCGTTACAGACTTACACTAACTGCAATACTGCAAGATTTGGTTGAATGGAGGATGTAAGACTTATTCGTTTTACACCAAGGGAAAATTCAAACTAATCCTTATAGAAGATACAGAGATCCTTAATAGAAGGCATGAACAACAGAGCATTTAATGTTGTGTAGGAGGCAAGTCCTCTAAGGATTAGTAGGTAGGGTTTGTGGTTGGCGTTACAAACGAATCCCCAAAGAGGAACGAGAAGGAGGAGCGAGAATAGGGACAAGCTAGGAAGGAGAGAACAAGTATTGCGGGAGCAGCTTATCACGTGAGTTACTGTAGCTGACCTTGACAATTGAGCCAGGTATTTACAAGGGTCAGAGCTTGACGATTCCGTACGATACACGTTATAGGTCACGTGTATTCCGTACCGCAAGCTAGCAAACACCCATTCGTTAGACTGTACAAATCTGTGGAAGGATGTCGTGTGTCCCCTGTGGGGACCAGTCCCGCAATTCTCCTTTTTACCCTATCCAGGCCACGTGTAGTCCCTCAATTGAGCCACATGGCTAACTCTACTATTCTAGACTCCAATCCATAGCTTCTTGATGATTCCCATTGATGCGGTGATTGAATTCCCTTTGACCTTGTTCAATCATGAGAATCCTATGATGGATTCCGCTACATCATAAGCGGAAGGGGATGGCATATACAAATAAGTATAATTACTTATATAGGGAAAGTCTTTGAACCATTCCGCATGTGTGCTTACACGATTGTGGGGATGAGAACCTCACGTGCAGGAGCACGTGGGTCAAGGATGCGAGACACACATCCTACATGTTGATTATCTTATTTGGTAACGGGTTGGGTTGAGGAAAAATATTAGAAGCAACCATAGCTAGAAACAATTAAATGAATTGATTCCGCAGAAACATTACAAATAATATTTATTTAGGCGATAAACTATACAGAATATAATTAACTCAAAAGACCGGTGCAAGGAATTAGATTGCCAAACACGAACCTGGAGAGCTAGAATTCTATCTTCAACTGTATCTTTAATAGTGAGTCTTGAGACAGTAACAGCCGTGTCTGTCCAAAGATCCAAAAGAATCACATAATACGCAGCAACCATGTTTAGACCAAGGTTACCAGCCTTTAATGACATCAGCATTACAGTCACCTGAAACATATTTTATTAAGTAGTTATACATTAGAAGTACTACTGTTATTTATGATGTCTTGTGAGATGTCAGTGCACATACTAATTTAAGGTGATGAAGTATGCACCAAAGGGTAAAAACCAAATTGCAGCTCATATCAGAGCAAATCCCATATAAAATGGAGATGAAACATCATCAACTAAATATGATCCCTTTATAGGAAGATATGATTCGCCACTCATCCATGCATTTGGTGCAACTGAAGGGAACTCTTGTAGACGCTTTCTGAGTTCATAAAAGTAATCCAAGAATTTATTATAATCCTGCTTCTAAATTGAGCTTCAGAGGTTGAAGCTCTACAACAATAACAACAACAAAGCCTTGGTCTCAAAATAGAGGTTGAAGTTGAAGCTCTCTTTTCTTTTATTTTATTTATTTATTTTATTTTATTTGGATAAGATGAAGCTCTGTTTTCTTTTCATAGCCAATACACACAAACTCATGTGCTGACCAGGACAAATCCCTGAAAGCACGCCATTTTGGATGGCAGTGGAGAAATATCTAAATGTTGTCTATAAGGCTTCAAGTGGATCCTCCCTGATCATTGGGTAGGATTCTAACGTCAGATTCTAAGTAGTTCCTGTGGTATAGGGGTACATGTTCTTCCCTTCTTTTCTTCTTTTTTTCTTGCTGAGCACATGGATTGTACCCTCTTTAACACTTTCATACTGTTTATTTATCTAACACCCAAGAACGGAATGCCCCTTCCCTTTTTTGTTCCAAACCACAGGTATCCCGTCACAACATTGGATGCCAACTAATTTAGTTCTATCCAGGAAGGAGCAAAAGGGGGCAAAGCTCTCCCTACCATGCTGGAATGCCCCTTACATTGGTTTCCCGTATTGCTGCATATCAAGGAGGCAAACACATTGCCTTTCTCTTCCTTCACCCTTGTAACAATTGCAGAGTCCAGATGCAGGCGAACTTCAAGAAAACTGTATGAGGGTAGTCCTACGGGGGTTGTGTTAAGAGTTTTGCGAGATTGTAAGGTTGTTTCCAAGTAGTGAGAATCACCGAAGAATAATGAAAAGGAGGAGCGAGAATAGGAACTAGGAGGGTTTTTGGGAGAGACAAGTATTGCGCGACTTGGTCTCGATATACAGAGAGAAAGTGTGGTGAAGGATGATCCCTTGTTACTTGGTGCCAAATGAATACCAAAATGTGGTATTTATAGGCAATGAGTAAGCCCGTGTGCACAACACATGCTCCATGGAGTTGGACCATCCCGCAATTTTCCCTTATAAACCCAACTAGGCCACGTGTAACCCAATTATTGGACCATGTAGCGAATTTCACATTCTATAGCCTCCAATTCACTGCTCCTCTTCGATCCCGATAAGTGGAGAAGACTTCCCTCTACCTTGTCGCGGGAAGGATAACAACCCGCACATCGCGGGAGCAAAAGATGCATCCACGAGGCGGAGATCCGTCTGTGGGAGACAATCCGTGGGACAGAGATGCGTCCTCGGAAGAGATATATTCGCGGGATAGAAACCTGTCCGCGGGAAAAGGTGCAACACATGCGAGGCACATGCGCGCTATATCGCGGAATATGTACATCCTACAATAACAATACGTTTTGGCTTTCAAGATTGCTACGGGAGAAGGCCATGGTTATATTGAAAAACAAAATTAGCAAAACCAGCCATGGTATATAAAAATAAGTTGGCAAATAGTTTTCATTCGCAGCAGCATTCAATTTCAACTCTTCTCTAATATCATGGTGTTTCAGTGGTTATATGCACCTAGTTTCTAACAAAGTTATTTTCATTAATGCATCAAAAAAACATTGTTTTTTGCTGCCATGAGAAAGGAAACCAACCTCAGGATCCGTGTTAAATTCTTTGACTGCTCTGTCTCTTGAAGCAAGAGACATTGTGCCATCAAGCCTCCTGTATTCTATACAGTACTTATTCAGTGCCATTTCTACCAAGTTCAACATCCTAGTCCACTGGGAGAAAACAATTGCTTTTATTGGGCCTTCCGTCTGTATATCTGAGCTTAAGTTTTCCGAATTTGAAGAATTTTTCATCGCATCTAACCAGATTATGTAGCTCTGAACTTCGGCTCTTTGATTTACAATGAGTTCGAATAATCTCTAGAGCAGCTTTGATATTGGAAGAGTTATATTCATTCTGCGGAACTTTAGATCTCCCGGAAAAAGCAGACGAGCTAGAGTGATTTCCATCAGAAATACATCTCCTTAAGGTGGCCTTGGAGAAGACAGCATCGACACCAAGCTGTTCTTTGCATTCTGGTGAAGGACATGTGTTGTCATCTCCTGTCAAATATTCAGAGACACATTGATAGCAGAAGACATGTCCGCAAATAGTAACAACAGCATCTTCAGGTGGATCCTAAAAGAAAGATATTCCCAAATAAGTGAAGATGCTCGAGCAATATCAAACTAAGTTATTTTCTTTTTGGAGGTAAAAGAAAAATTTTACTAAATTAAGAAGAGAAGAAACAAAAAGAGCAAACAAGAAAAAATTTACTAAATTAAGAAGAGAAGAAACAAAAAGAGCAAACAAGCCATTCACCATACCAAAGAGAAGAAATACATAAAGAGAGAAGATAGGGTGGAGGAAACAACTAATGAACAACAACCCTCCAGTCCAGTCCCTTGACAGATCAGCAGTACTCAATCCTCAAAAAAGCCTGAAGTTGAATCCAGAGATCGTATTATCACGTAACTTCTCATGCTCATAGTCTATTAACACCATATACTGTACTCGTCCATTTCGACAAAAGAGTAGAGTTTGACTTTTTCTGTGAACTCTATTTATGTACAATTATTTGTTCTACAGAGTAGTAAAGATTGCAATTCATTCTTGATGTAGGTTTGAATGAATATTTTTTTCTAAAACGTTATCAAGGTTATATTAAATTTGGAAAGTTGACTCTTTATATGAAGAGGTAGTGCAGTAAATATCAACATTAAACACAAGTCAAATAGTTGGTGCATAAAAAATGATTTTACTTAAGTACTCATGCACAAACCCACTGCGGGCAAATTACAACCTGAAAAAGAAACACATCGTGAATATGAGAAATTGAACCATAACTAGCAATAAGCTACATATGCTGTTCATGTAATACCTGTCAAATGCATCATTCCTGACATTATGCCAAACCAGGAACTTGAAAAAAACAATATATCATTTGGTACAAGTTCAATTCATTTATCCTTAACCGGCACAGAGGAAGAAACGGCGTTCTAGGAGGCACCTACCAAGAAGGTGAAGAAAAGCTAAAATTAATAGAGGGAGAAATAGTGAAATTATTTATTTTCATGCATTGATATCTCACAATTTAATTTTAATAGAGTCCTGCCAGTGGAGTCTGAAATATCCGCTCTGGTAGTCTGCACATATCACATAACCATATAAGTAGTATCCCCATCAGCCAATGATTTTCGGATACTTATTTTGGTTTTATAAGTTTCTAAAGGTTCCTAATCTTATGGAAAAGGAACTACAGCAAGAACAACACCACCACCATAGCCTTAATCGCAAAATGATTTGGGGTAGGCTATATATATATATATATATATATATATATATATATATATATATATATATATATATATATATATATATATATATATATAGAAAAAAAGTTAATAATAATAATAATTAAGAAAATGTGAAAGTTAAGAAGTAATTTAAAAGAAGAAACATGAGGGCTTAAGGAAAGGGAACAACACGTCGCAAATCCCAAAGTTCCTCTCCATCCACAAACAAAAAGGAGACTCGAACACAACACATTGAGAAAAAGACGAGTCAATCTTCTCCTTCCTAAAACTCTAGAAGCAGTATGGGAAACGCTACAAATAGTTGGACACACCCCATTGCTCTCCTGCACTCCCAACAGCATGCACCAAGAAAGCAACAAGTTCATCCTGTATGGAAGAGTACGGGAAAGTAGAGCCAAGGACCTGCCATATACCTTCAATATCAAAGGAACCTTCTCTTTCCAGACAAGTAGAGCAAATGGAAAAGTACAGGAAAGTAGGATATGTTAAAGGTCTTCACAGAGGACTCAGCAACATAATTGCCTGTGTAATCTATCAGTCATCCTGTATGGAAGTCAGATTCTCTAATGGAAACAAACTGATCCAAGAAAGCAACAAGTTCATCCAACTCCATCATTGAGATTATTGGAGGAGATGCAAATTCCCAAGAAAAAGAAACCCCCACTCTCTCAACCGGAAAAAAAATACAGAAAAAGTGGCCTTGTGAAGAGATGAAACTCCCATTCATGTAAAGGAGGAAGCCAGAGATAATCTTCAACTCAGCAGTCCTTTCCAAAAGGAACTCCCCTTTCCCATCCTTAACACTATAGTTGACATGAAGAAGATCTCAGCACTGGTGGATGTACTTACACGAGTTCACGATTACATTCATGAGTCTGACCTTATTAAACAATAACACCACTTCTCAGAACTGGAGAACAGGACAGCTGGAGAAGTAGACTATACTAAGGCTACTGGCTGATTCTGAAATTATTCATCTTAGCCACTAAAAGACAGTCCTGTTAAATCTGCATGTTGGAACTGTGTCATGAAGAGATACCCAATTGCATGTTCATTAAAAAAAAAAACACCTTTGGGTCCAACCATCAACCACAAAATGCTAAAAATATACAATAAAAAGTTGCTAACCTAAAAAATGAATATGCCCTTCGTCCCGCTGAAATTTAGACAAAATTCCATTTTGGGCGTCCCATTATAAATTAGACAATCCCAAAATGGCAAGTGTTTTATATTTTTTAATCAGTGGGTCCACTTGTCATACTCACAATAATTATTCACTATTCCCTACCCCACTAACAACCCTATACACTTTTCCTTAATCCCCGTGCATCTCGTTTTGTCTAATTTCAAGCGGGACGGAGGGAGCACTTACCAAAAATACATAAATAACTTGGTACTCTTAAACGGAAAAAAAGGAAGAAGTATAACAAAGACTAGAATAACCCAACACGAGATAAAAGGAAAAATGTTAGGAGAAATAGGCAACTCACAAAAGGAGGATAAGGTTCAGGAAACTCACCCTACACACACAGCAAATGGCTAACGATGTTTCCAACTGTTTCAACAAATCAATCTGCATATCTCTAGGAAGCCTTTTTGCCATTTTTCCAGAAACTCTACTGACTGAATCAGAATTGAAACCCTTGACAAGTAATGGGTGGTCACAGGCCTGGCGAAGACGCAGAAGCATCAATAGAATATTTGCGTAATTTTGCTTCAATGTGCCTGCATCAGCATAAGCCTGCAAGACGAAATTTTAAGTTGTTAGAACTTAGAAAATTAAAGGAACTACTTTGGTGTTCCAAACTTGTCAAACAAAAGCCTACTTTTTTCACATCTTATAGTACTTTCTAATATCCACGCTGTTGTCAGAAAGCTTTTAACTCATTAATACACTTCATGTTTTTAGCCCAACAGACATTGCATATACCCGTCCTTTATAAGCTGTGAAGCTTATGCCTAAAGATCACTATTGTGTTCATTTTCTTCAGGTTATCCACAAAAAAGTTCAAATAATCAACAGGAGAAATAGTTCTTTGATGAAGAACAGTCTTGATAGCTGCTCTCCAAAGTTGCATTTCTCAGAAAGAAAATGTGGCCCTTTAGCTTTTTTTTGGTTTGAGGTTATTTTCTGGCTTTTACTTTCTCTTTGGGCCAGCTCTTTTTCATGTATTCATTAAAACCGTGAATCCAAACTAGGTTTATCTAAATAAAATATAGATACAAATCAAGTTAGTCTTACACCTGACTACTATTAAATGTAACTTCAGGTTTTCCTGTTTTCAGTTACTTAATAACATAGTTTATAATCTGAACAATTGTACTTAATGCAATCTAGTTCTTACACATAGTTAAAGTTTTTATCTAGGCAAACAATCAACATACTTTCAATTTATGTCATAGTTTTTGTCTTCCGTTAGCTAAATTGGACAGGTTTCATGCTCTATGTTTCATTATTTATGCCATTCTTCTCAAGTACATTGTAGTAGTTGATGCAAATAAAGTACAGTGTGTTATCTGTAAACTTCATGAAAGCACGCTGCATTGAATGGTCGTTTACCAGTTCATAATTTCTCCATTAGCGAATGATATCCTGAGAGAAAATGTGCCTACCATCGTTGCTGCTATAGCAAGGTAACCTTACGACCCGGGACAGAACCACGTGTACCTAACAGGGTGCACGTACACCCGATTACTTCTCAATATTTAATAATAATAAAATAGTTAGACTTATTCTATTAGAAATAAAACAAATATATATGTTTTTGTATATTCCTAGGAACAATAAACGCCTTTAGCCCAGTGGTTTGAATCCCATGTTCTAATGCCGAACACCCAGGATCAAATCCTGGTAGTCATTTTTTTTCTCTTTTTCGCTTTCTTGTGGTACTCCCTCCACCCCACACTTCTTCTATCATTTATATAGTACACACACACACATATATAATGTATACTCCCTCCGTCCCATTATTTACTTCACCATTTTGGCTCCGGAACGCAAATTAAGAAAATGGGTGGGAAGAAAAAATGTTGTGAGTGTAATTTGAAAATAGGAGAGAGAAATTTGAAAATAGGAGAGAGAATGAGTGGAGGGAATAATAAATTATAATGGTGTTGTGAGTATTAAAATAATGGGACACCCAAAATGGCAAAAAGTGAAGTTATTAATGGGACGGAGGGAGTATATAAATATATATGCAATTATTCAATTGACTAAAAAACATTAATTGATTGATTAAAGGCTCGTTTGTTTTTATTCAGAGGCTCTTAATGGGCTTTAGGTCTGGTTCTTTCAGACCTTAGTAGAATAAGTGTGATTTTTTTTAAATTCAGATATGATAGGCTCTGAACAGCCTCTTAATCTTCAGACCCAGAAATGAGTCTTATTTGCCCCTTAGTCGATTTTTTTCATACATATTCCTTCCATAAACTAATTTCAAAAAAAAAAAAAAACACCCAAACACTAGATCAACCACGATACACGCCATTTCTCTGCTCCATTCAATGTCGTAATCCTAATTCCCCATATGAATTCAGACTAATAATCAAACAGCTTGAATAATTTAGAAATCAGTCTTCATACGCTACCTTCCATGAATTCAGCCAATTTCAGATGTGATTTCAGATTTCAGATTTCAGACTTTTAAACACTTTTTTAAAAAAAAATGCCAACTAAAAAAATTAACGTAATTGTGCACCCACTTAGAAAATCTCCTGGGTCCGCCACTGATTACGACTACGAAATACAATGGACAATTCATTGGCCAAAAGAATAGTGTTTGATATGCATAGTTGATTTTCATTTTCATAGATTAAGCGACAAGGTGAGTTGGTAACTTATTATGTTATCAAGGCTCTGGTTTGGCACAATCATGGGTTTGAGTCAGCCAAATTACATATGTTGCGGGAAGAATTGTGATTTAATGTGTTGACATTATGTTTGGTTTGTGATGCCTTGGTTGTGGCATGTTTGTTTATCATGGCGTGCAGAGACTGGTCACACGTGAGGGGTAGTGTTACAGCTTTGATATGTATAGTTGCTTCGCTCTTTCACAACTTAAGCTTTTAAATGACTTGGTAATTTATTTATTTTCATCACAAAAGATATATGAGTTGGGAAATTAGCAAGAGGTATAATAAGTTTCACAAATACCTCCATTTTGATATACAATAGGTATATTAAGAAATAACAAGTCAATAGGATGGTGGACCCATAACTTTGCTTGTGAAGGTGTAGTGCATATACAAAGTAAAAGAAAAGGTGAGCACGGCATTTGTAGTTTAATTAACTAACGACTAAAAAGGCAATAAAAATAACGAAAGGAAATTAATAGTAGCAGAACAAAGAACAAGTATCATCAACACAATCATTTATTAGGAGTTTAGTTAATAATGTCAAGTATATAGAGATGAAAACTAGCCATACTTGATCATCTCTTGGTCCCATGGCCTACATGGGCCTCTGAAGATTTACCAAGCTAACATATTGATTGTCACTCTCCATTGTGACAAGTAACCCTATAGGACGAATAACAAAATAAGAGGTGAAGAAGGTGCTATATTAACCAACATTTTCATGATCTCCCTTAGCTTTGAGGTATGTGTAGTGAGTACGCTCTTTCCAATTGCTCAGATACACAATGTAGTGACCAGCATATCCAACTTCTTTCTTTGTCAGTTGTTGGGTTTCCCATGAATGGAAACAAGGTTTTTGTACTGGGACGTAAACCCCCCCCCCCCACTTTGGGGGGTATTGTCAATAGACCCAAGAAAATAAATGATAGTAGTATGTCTACCCCATATCCTTTGCCAGAAGCTATCCTAACAAACCTAATAAAAAATGTCCCTTTCTGATTTAAAAATAGACAACGGTATCCTTATGTTGAGAAACTTTCGTACGAATATTTCCCTATTTGCCAACTCCAAATCATGATGACCCAATTAGCCAAAAGAAAATATAAAGGAAAAGAACAGAAAAGAAAAAGTATTAACATATCAAGGATTATACCACACCGACCAACTAATTTTGGTGAATTATTTGACGAAATCTCAACAAATATTTTTGAAGGATGAAGCAGTTTTTAGTATCAGGACCGTGCAAAGTAAGCTTTTATCTTTTAACAGACATAATTGCCAGATCTCAGTGAAAGATGATCATTGTCAAGTTATTACGGGTCTAAACTAAAGCTTTGATGTTGTTGATATTGTTTTTGTTGCAAGGGTGTAAACTACCGAATACTCGAATCGAATACCGAATCGAATAAAAAAAGTTTGATTCGTTTACAACCTTATGCAAGAAGCAAGATATCAAAATCAGTTCAGCTGTGATATTATACCTGGTCGTCAGCCAGAATTCCACCACGACAAGCTGCACTCTTTGTTTCCTTTGAATGCATCCATGCTAATGCAATTCTCTGATAACATAATTATCAAGTTTAGAGAAGTGGCCAACAAAATACCATTCAATAAAGTAGCATCAGTGAAGGTGGACCAAAGACCCAAAAATGTGACGTTGGAAAATCACTACACATACCTGAGGGTCCTTGCTTTCTTTTTCTGTTCTTCCGCTGGATCAATAGTGCTAGAAACTGGTGCAAATTTCGCAAGCCTAGCCTTCTTCCTCTCGTCCTCATTACTAGGCACAGACTGTGTTATTCCAAATCTGAAGAAACAAAGCAAATTATTATCATTGTTCTGCAAGATGGTGATTACAAAAGGCTCAACAACACTGCTGTAATGCCAAATTATAAAGGTGAAGTATAACCTTTCTGCTCTAGCCTTCCTTTTCAGATCTCTGAGAGCCAGGCACAGTGCCAAACCTGTACAAAAAGAGATCAATGTCAGCATGAGAAAACAAAATAAGATCAACATCAAGGCACAGTGATGGCTTCCCTGTTCACACATCATCAATGCCACACCACACCACACCACACCACCTTTATTAGCATGAACAAGCTATCATTTCATCTTAATAACTAACCAAGAACTGGACATTATAAAAATATTCCACCATGCTTATTGACCTCTACATCTCAATTGTAGAGGATTTGTATAAGTCGTCTTTCAAGGGAGAAAATAAAAATTAAACCAAGCCTCCTTAACATGGTCAGGTTAAACACTAATCACATCAAGGGCTCAACTTACACTTGTGATGCTCAGACCCTTCAATTTTGCCAAACGATCCTTAAACTGCATGTTATGTCTTAAGCTCTATTCTGGACTGTATTCAGCAATGAGATTTAAGACTTAAAAGATAGGTTAAAGCAAGCCAAACAACTCAAAAAATTACTAATTAATGTGGCGCTAGATGACAAACCATACATTTGCATGCTGCAAAGATCATACTCAGCACGTTAAGGTCTATTTCTATAGAGATCTCTTAGACATATTCCAATCAACCAAGATAAGCAACCTGCTCTACCAGAAAAAAGATTATTATTCTTGCTCACCCAATATGACGTCGCATAACTACTTTATTATATGCCTCCACTATAATGCTCACAATGCAGCTCTAAATGCAGAAGGCACCTCTCTTGTCCAGACCTGATTTAGCATGGGCTATGAGTTGGTTCATTGACATGTGGCAAGTGGGTATGCAATTGGGAATCGATATGGGAAACAATATTCTCTGATTGAGATTGGAATTGGAATTGAGAGCAGAGAGAGAAGCAAGGTTTAGTTTGAGGCTAGACAGTGGCCACGTGGTTGCAACTTCCCTCTTTTTTTTTCTTTTTTTCTTTTTTAGTGTCGGTTGATGTGTAAGAGGGTGGCAGTGAATGTATAAGTAAATAACAAATTGAAAGATGATATAGTGGCAATATATGAAGAGGTTTTGAACAGAAAAGATAGGTATCCAATCCACTTGGTCCCTGTGATACTGAAGAATCCTCAATGTAACCACTTATCCAAAGATGAAACGCAATCAACTTCCCCAAACAGAGAAGTAGAGAATCAGCCACAAAAGAACACGATTCTGAGTATCTAACAACAATTTATCAGACCCGTGCCAACAATGAGATTACAGTTTGATTGGATATTTCCACTTTGGGATTGACAGTCAATCAAACTTACTTCAAAGTTTGAACATGGAACTATATGCACCTAACTTCACAATTGCTTCTATCCGTGCCTTAGATTGTTTGAAACAATCTACCTGGCTTGTTGATATGGAACAAAAAAATAACATAAACTAAGGCACAAATCAGCCTCCAAATGATATTGGACAGCGAATTTAGAGTGCATATATAGTCTTCCCAAGTAATCCCAAACCTCTTTCCCATTTCATATTTTGTCAATTGCGAATCAATCTTGTTCTCAACAGAGTTATTAATCCAAGTAATGATCTTGGAATTGCATGCTTCCCACTTATTCAGTAATTTGTCATACTTATTAGCATCTTTTTTAGGAGCCTTAGCAACACCAAAAACATACACCCACATTTGTTTCCCTTTCAAAAAAAATAGCATTACATAATTGAAGTATAATTATTCTCATCCAAACGAACACTAATAGCTTGTAATGAGTTATCACCCCCAGTCAATGTGAGCAAATAAACAATCCAACAACCCAAAACAGACTATAAAATCAAAAAACTTACCTTCCAAGCACCATAACAATCAAAACAAGAAACAAGAACAACGAAATTTGAATCAAGAAATTTAAACCCTAACCCCTAATTGCTGAATTGCCTTGACATAAAGGCATGAATGAACCTTTCGAAAATAACTACTCACCTATTAGGGTTTAAATCGATCAATTGCGAGGTAGAGTTGGATCGAATACATAGAATTAGAGAGATGTATGGAGTGGGCGTGAGAGAGACAGAAAGCGAGAGAGATGCTTACCTTCGTAATCCCCAAAGCCGTCGAATGCGAGAGAATCAATCGCGGACAGAAAGCTAAGGGAATTAATCGGCGAGAGAAACGGCAACTAGCAGAAGAAACGGCGACCTAGCAGTCATAAAGCGAGAGAGATTTTGCTAAACTCTCAAAACATATCTCTAAAATATGGGGGAAATCAATAGAGGAAAAAATTGGCGGCAAAATTTTTAAGATAATATCACAACAATTAGCACGGGTAAAAAAAGTGTCCTAAAAAATTTATATTTGGGAGGGCAATGGAAAAAAGTGTCAATTATTAAGCATTTGAGAGGGCAAGGATAGAAGAGTGCCAATTACTAGAGTATTTGGCACGAATATTCTTGCCTTTCCAAAAACAGGTATTTGGGACCGCATTTTAACCCTTTAAAAAAATGTTGTCACAAAAAGTCCTTTTTCTTGTAGTGTCAGTTATTGTGCATAACTGTATGATAGATTTCATAGTTTTTATGTCATTCTTTCATAGAACAACAACTGTGAGGTCTATTTCACAGTTGTTGGTTGTGATGTGAATAAGTGGGAAATGTTTTTCACACTTCTAAAACTGTGAGGTCAGTTTCACAGTTATATATGAATGTGAAATGGTTTCGGTTGTGACCTTTCTAAACTGAGAACTGTGAGGTCAATTTTACAGTTATTTTGCTACTTAGAATGTGTGGTTTACCTGTGATTTATCTGTTGTTCATGAATGTTTATGCACAACTGTGAGGTCAATTTCTCAATTATGATTGTTGAGGTCATTTTCTCGATTATTGTGCATAACTGTGTGATAGATTTCACAGTTTTTATATCATTCTTTCATAGAACAACAACTATGAGGTCCATTTCACAATTGTTGGTTGTGATGTGAATAAGTATGAAATGTTTTTCACACTTCTAAAACTATGAGGTCAGTTTCACAGTTATATATGAATGTGAAATGGTTTGGGTTGTGACCTTTCTAAATTGAGAATTGTAAGGTCAATTTTACAATTGTTTTGCTACTTAATATGTGTGGTTTACCTGTGATTTATCGGTTATTCATGAATGTTTGTGCACAACTGTGAAGTCAATTTCTCAGTTATGATTGTTGAGGTCACTTTCTCAGTTATTGTGCATAACTGTGTGATAGATTTCAAAGTTTTTATGTCATTCTTTCATAGAACAACAACTGTGAGGTCTATTTCACAGTTGTTAGTTGTGATGTGAATAAGTGTGAAATGTTTTTCACACTTATAAAATTGTGAGGTCAGTTTCACAGTTATATATGAATGTGAAATGGTTTGGGTTGTGACCTTTCTAAACTGAGAACTGTGAGGTCAATTTTACAGTTGTTTTGCTACTTAGTATGTGTGGTTTACCTGTGATTTATCTGTTGTTCATGAATGTTTGTGCACAACTGTGAGGTCAATTTCTCAGTTATGATTGTTGAGGTCACTTTCTCAGTTATTGTGCATAACTGTGTGATAGATTTCACAGTTTTTATGTCATTCTTTCATTGAACAACAACTGTGAGGTCTATTTCACAATTGTTGGTTGTGATGTGAATAAGTGTGAAATGTTTTTCACACTTCTAAAACTGTGAGGTCAGTTTCATAGTTATATATGAATGTGAAATGGTTTGGGTTGTGACCTTTCTAAACTGAGAACTGTGAGGTCAACTTTACAGTTGTTTTGCTATTTATCTGTTGTTCATGAATGTTTGTGCACAACTGTGAGGTCAATTTCTGAATGATGAAAAGAAAGTGTTTGTAGTTTGATTGTGGTGACTGTTTAAAGATACATTATTTTTGTATAGACCCTCTTTTGGTTGTTGATGTACAAATGAAAAAGACATGTAGTAACTGGAATATATGTTGTGCAATAGCATTGAGAAACAATGGAGAAATCAATGAGCTGCTATTCTGAGTTAAAAAATTTCATAGACTTGACAAATTTGTTGTATCAGAAGGAAGTTTGCTTATTGTATTGACATGACCAAATTGGTCATCTGAGCTTTTCTTTAGAACTCATTCGAGCCTAGTGTTATTCAAACTAAAGCTGGAAAGATACGTTGAGAAGTATTATTTTCTTTCTCCCTTTTCCCCTAGCTCTCTTTTGTCAATTTCGACAATTCCACTGAATTCTGGCCTCTTATTCTTAGTACTTCTCTCTTTGCTGGAAAGATACGTTGAGAAGTATGTTTATCTGTTACTGCAGTTTCTGCACAACTGTGATGTCAATTTCTTAGTTAGGATTGTGAGGTCAATCTCTAAGCTATTGTGCATAACTGTGTGACAGATTTCTCTGTTTTTAAGTCATTCTTTTATAGAACAACTGTAGGACCTATTTCACAGTTGTGGTTTTGATGTAAATAAATGTGCAATGTTTTTCACAGTTGCTGGGTATTGATGTAAATAACTGTAGGACCTATTTCACAGTTGTTAGTTTTTGAGGCGTGCGCCTGGTAGGAACTGAGGCTGGCGCCACCACGGAAGTAAGGCTTAGGCCATGCAGTGCACAGGTGAGGTTGGCGCCTAGAGTGAGATGAGGCGTGCGCCTGGAAGGTAGTAGTCCAGACCTTGCTATGCCAAAAGTGAGGCTGCCGCCTGGATGGTAGTGAGGCGTGCGCCTGGAAGGCAGCTCTATTTCACTGTTATGCACAATAACTGTGCAATATTTTTCACAGTTGTTCTATAAAAAGAATGACTATAACAGCGAAATAGACTTCTCAATGCAAACATACTACACATGTCAAAACCAAAAAAACTCAGAAGTATGTTTATCTGTTACTGAAACAACAATGCATTAATATGTTAAGGAAACAAAATCAATCAGCAAAAACGGAGAAATTAAATTCACCATCTAACATATTCCCTTTAATTTCATATATTGTCTTTAAAAAGAAAAAGAAAAAAATCTGGACTAAATATAGAACCAAAACATCATTAAATAGGTTCCCTGCATAGGCTTCCTATTGTGAGTTCCTAATTTTTCGCAACGACCACATTTCATTTTCCTTTTCATAACCTCCCCCTAGAAGGAATACGATTCTTCCTAGGCCTTCCAGGAGGACGCCTTGTTACTGGTGGAAGTATCACAGGTGGTTCAGTAGTGGGAGCTTGACCAAATAAAGCATAAGCCTGGATAGGTGAAGCATAATACTCTCTGTAGTAACTGCAATGGAAAAATGGCTCAAAGTATGAGAATGGATCTGGTTTGGTATTGAACAGAACCACAACTGCATGCACACAAGGGAAACCTTCAATGCTGCCACTTTCCACATGAACATGTGCATTCTTCGACGTTGACAACCATTGGTGGAACGGAATGCACTTCAAACACATTGTTTGAAGAAGAGTATACCACCCATGACCTACCAATTTTTGTATGTTCTTCATACTTCTTCTGCATAAGAGGACACAATGTTGTATTCCACTTTGATGAGTCTTCTCTCCGTTTTGACATTTGCCGCATCAACTTCAATCTAATAGAATCAATTAACTCCATAATAGGCAATGAACGAGCAACTTTAAACTGAGCATTAAATGATTCTGCAGCATTGGATGACATCTCCCAATATCGACTACCATTAAAGAATGCATTAGCATAATTTTCAACTGGTAGGTTATCCAAAAACTCTTTAACTGTCCCACCTTCAGCTTTCATTTCATTCAAAAAATTATTAAAAAGTTCTTCGGTCGGGGCTTCTGCGCACTGACTGAGTTTATAGGTAATTCAGTTCTTAAAGCTTATATGATAGCCTCTCATCTTATACTTCAAATTATGTTTCAAATGAACAATGCAAAATGAATGAAAACATTCAGGCAACACGTCTTTCACTGGTTGAATAATGCCTTGATGGCGATCAGACACAAATGTCACTTGCCTATAATCTATGAGAGGTTTATGTTGCTCCAAAAACCATATCCAATTTGCAGTATCTTCACCACCGACAATAGCAAAAGCAATGTTAAAAAGCCCTGGATAAAAAAACTATAGTAAGAACAACTCAAGAAACTGTTGGTGTAATGCCATATGCTTTAGTTATGTTTAACTTAAAACCGTTATGTATCATCTTTATCGTTTAAGTTTATTATTTGATTATTATATATTTTGCATATTTATTGTAATAATCTCCGTCCCTAATTATTAAGAGAATAATTAGTATAATTGTCAATGGATAATCATATGATGATTATATGCATAGAGATGCACATTGAAATTATGGGTACTTGTTAGTGAACAAGTGACTGGACTTGACCCGTATGAGATTTATGTCATGGTCAAATGTCATAATTAAATCTCATATGATCACTTCATTTAGTCCCTAGACCCGAGATTATCATGACCTTACATATGATGAAAGTCATGTTTGATTTTAGTCAAACGATATCTTAACACGATATTTATAAAGGCTATCTTTGGCATGATCGGATTCATGATGGGAAGGATGATAAGGCAAGATGGAATTTGTCCCTCGAAAGAGAGATGTTTTGCTTGGGCCCCTCGATGAGTGATAATGATGAAAGCGTGTGGCCACACCTCAATGCGATTGGATTATCATTATACTCAAGATCGAGAAAGCATATAACAAATACAAGTTGACGTGGACCATGACTTGTGTTCAATATAACATCGTGAGACAAAGGGAGAAATGGAAGTGTACCATTGGAAACGTGAACTCTTACGTTATATTATTTGGGTAGACATAATGGCTTGCTAGAGTCCGCTTATGTCTTATGAGGATCGATATGATCGAGCTCATTGCCAACATAATATAATCCTACTAGGTCACACACAACTAGAATGAATTGGTTAAACCAAAGATTGAGAGTTCCTAATATGGCTTGTGTAGCCGCGCGACATAACTTGTCCAAAGGACTCGTCAGGTCGCGCGACATTACAAGGCCAAAGCGGTTTTGACAGAAAGTTTCCTAATACGATTAGGAAACATATACCTATACTAATGTAGTATAAATATAAACTCTGTAAAACCCTAAAGCTAGCCGAATTTTCAAGAAAGAAAATCTCACCAAAAGGTTTCTCAATATTCTTCCATAGGTTTAAGAATCTAGCAATTCTCAAGAACTGTTATTGGTTCATTCTAACATGTGGATACTACTAGAGGGTCTTCGCTCGTACGACGATCAAGGCCTAGAGTTCTATTGTTCAAAGCAATATGAAGATTCAAGTTTTTTGAAGATCGAAGCTTGTGATTCAAAATCACATTGATAATTGTTCGATGGTTCAAGAACGGAAAGCAATAAAGGTTGGTAAATTCTATCTCATAGGAATTCAATTTAAACTTATAGAACGGATCTTAGGGCTTGGGTTGTGTTATTAGATGCTTAATTCCGCTTCGCATGAACCCATGAAACCCAATAGTGGTATCAAAGCCCCGTTCGTATGGTTAAGTTTGAATTAACATGCTAGAATTAAGATATAAATTGTTTATATGCTTATTGCATGTTTTGTATGCGGTATGATCTTATTGTTTATGTGAAACAATGTGAAAATCGTTTTCTGATTATGTTGAATTAAATCTGTTAAAAGGTTGTTTTATATGATTTAATTGCTTTATGATTGGAATTGATTGAAGGCTGGAAAATCTGCAAATCTGGTAACTCAATGTCACGCGACAAAGAGTGCTTGTGTCACCCGACAAAGTGAGCTTGTGTCACGCGACAGAGTTGGCCATGGGAAGTCTGATTGACTCTCCTAGTCGCGTGACATATTAAGACTTTGGAAGTCTATGTCACGCAACATTCCTTGCCAGTTCTTCTGGGCAGAATCTGTTTGTTGATTTTTCCTGCTAATCTGTGATTATGTTTATAATCTGAGATGTTTCTATCTTAATCTGGATGCTATAAATTTCTGGAAATTAATTTATAGGGCTATGCTAGACTAATTCATTGTTTATGCATGCTTGATTATTTTAAATGTGAATTTTATTAATTGTTGCAATGCATGAATTATGTGTTCTTATGTAGTAAGAACTTTATTAGATGTTTAGTTGAAACATTGAATAATAATTTGTTAAATGTTTAGTTTAAACGTTAAATTTTGGTTTTCTGATTGTTTATAAGAAACAAGTCAGTTTACGCAAAATTTGAAGGAATCTGATTGTTTATGAGAAACAAGTCAGTTTACGAGTCTGATTGTTTATGAGAAACAAGTCAGTATACATGGTATTGATTATATTGCATTCAAAATTGGTATTATAATTGTGCATGACTAGGAGAGTTCTGTCGAAGGAAGATTTGATACTTAAGCAGTCCTTGCGACTCACCTATTTTCTTGGGAACTTATCGGGTGTAATTATGATTATCTTTGTTGATATGCTTATAATCTGCTTTAAAGAACCTTCATTTAACTTTTAAATTCTTTATGCCAATCCATGATTAAAACACTTGAGACCACTCGGATAGTTTTGGGTGGGCTTGCCATAGCAAGGTACTTTGATTCTATTTCGTTTGCGAGCAAGATGAGGAAATGGTGGTTCCTATACGTTTAAAGTGGATGAACTTAATTGGGTTATCAAAATGGTTTTAGACCTAAGGCATAAGATGAGATTAAAATATGCTTAGACATATGATGTCTTAAATAAATCTCATAAAAGATCTAAGAGTCATATACGATATGATTGATGTTTTCTACCTAATTAATTTAATCTTGAGCGGTGCGTCATAGCGTACTTGAGATTAAATTAAAGTTGGATCTTATCCCATTAAATGTTTATTATGCTTATTTGCATTGAAATGTGTATAATTTAGTGGGAGTATTTGTGAAATACATAATTTGCTCTTAAATGATAAATGAGTTGGTATTGATATGTGTTCATATAATTTGTATATTTTGTTGTAGAAGTAGCATTACATAATGATAATTGCGATTCGTCCTTATGAAGGACAAAGTTCGAAAGGAACGATACAAATAATTCTGATTGGATCAGAAGCCTAAAGAATGGTTCTTAGGTAAATGTGTACGTTCTTGACGAATCCGTTCCTGCTGAACCCACTGCAAATGTTGCAAAGGGCAAATAAGGAGCAACATTAGAAACATGTTGATGATTCTAATAGTATTACTTGTCTTATACTTGCCACCATGTTTAAAGACTCTTATGAAGAACCTTGAACACATGGAAACTGCTTTTGTTTTAGCATAACGCACAAAGGAAATGTTCCAAGTGCAAGCTAGGCAAAAGATGTATGTTGTGGTGAAGGCTCTTAATGCATGAGATGCAAAAGGAGCAATCCGTAAGTGTGTTAATAGTTAACACAAGAAAGGGGTTTAAAAGGGAAGATAAAGAAGGTAAAGCAAAAGTTGCTAAACCTAGGACAAAAGTTGTCAAAGCCGAAGAGGCTAAACCCAAAGTGTCTCAAAAGGATGCAGTTTGCTACCATTGCAATGAGATTGTTTATTGGAAGCAAAGTTGCAAGGCTTATTAGGAAGGCCTAAAAGGTGAAGAAGGGCAATATGATTGCTACTACTTCAAGTATCGATATGATAGATATTTTCCTTTCGACTTCTTGTTCTTGGGTATATGATATCGAATTTGATACCACATTTGTTGAAGAATGTGCAAGGAATAAAGAATAGAAAGCTGCTCAAAGAAGGTAAATTAAACCTATGAATGGGAATGAAGCAAGAATTGCTGCATTAGCCATAAGGGACTTATGAAGTCAATTTACCTAGCGAATTAGTACTTGTTTCGAACAAATGTTACTAAGTTCCGAATTTGGGTAGGAGTATTATTTTTCGTTTCATATATGGATGATGAAGGATATAATTTTCTTATTGAGAATAAGAAGTTTTATATTTATTTAATGATATGCCTTATTGTATTGCATATGTCATTGAATAGTCTTCATATCCTTGATGTTAAGAAACAAAATAATATTGAAAATATCTATAATATAAATGGGAAATCTAAACCGAATAATATGAACAAACGCGTTCATATGGCATTGCCGGCTTGGTCAGATAAATAAGAAACATATATCTAAACTCCATTAACATGGACTTTTAGACTCATATGACTCGGAATCATTTGAGGAAAGTGGATCTTGTTTATTGGGATTATTGACCAAACCACCTACACTAAAAGTAGTGGAAGGGCTAGCGACTTATTGGTCATTATACATGAGATGTATGTGGACTATTAAGCAGCATTGCTAGGGGAGGATTTTGGTGTTTCATCACATTCACCGATGACTTATCCAGATATGACTATGTCTATCTGATGAAGTCCAAAGGTAAATCGTTTGAGATGTTTCGAACATTTCAAGATGAAATACAAAACAACTTGGCAAAACTATTAAGTACTTCGATTAGATCGAGATGATAGATATTTGAGCCAAGAATTTGACAATCATCTCAAAACTATGAAATCGTTTCAGAGCTGACTCCACTCGGAACACCACATTGTATGGTGTGTCTGAAAGGAGGAATCGAACCTTGTTAGACATGGTTCGTTCGATGATGTGTCAATTTGACTTTCCTAATTCCTTTTGAGGATATGCATTAGAAATGATGCGGTTACACTGAATTGTGTCTCTACTAAATCGGTTCCTTAGTCCCCACATGAGATGTGGCATGGAAGAAAACTTAGTTTGTCTTTTATGAAGATTTGGGTTTGCAAAGCTTATAAGAAGAGACTTGTCTCTGATAAGTTAGCACCAAATCTGACTAGGTTATTTTCAGATATTAATTTTACAACCGCAAAGAGAACAAAATGTTTGTTTCTCTATTTGATTCGTTTCTTGAGAAATTGTTTCTCAATAAAGGATCTAGTGAGAGTAAAATTAATCTTGAAAGAAGTTCAAGAACCCAAAAATAATATGGAACCAAGAGTAGAGACGGAACCAAGTTCACAAAGAGTTGTGAAACCGGTTCAAGATGCACAAGTCCATCGTAGACTTGATAGGTTACGATCCGAACTCGTGAAATATGGATTTTCTCGTATCGGAAAGTAATGAAGTGAAAGTCATTGAGAATGACGATCCTACTTCCTATCTTGAGGCGATGTCTACTCCTAATTTGGATAAATGGTTAGGAACCATGGAATCCAAATTACAATCCATGTTTGATGATCAAGTTTGGAACTTGATTGAGCTACCTGAAGGTGTAAAAACTAAATGGTGCAAGTAGGTTTTCAAGACCGACATGGATGGGAAGGTGTATACTTTCATGACTAAGGATTGTAGCAAAGGGATTTAGGTTAATTCATAGTATTGACTATGATGGAACCCTTTTTCGCCAGTTACAATGTCGAAGTCTATTAGAATTTCAATTGTCATGATCGCATATTATGACTATGTGATATGACAAATGGATGTCAAACAACTTTCTTAAGGATGTGTATAGTACACAACCCGAGAGTTTTTGACGATCCGAGAAATTCTAATAAAGTATGCATGTTGCAAAAGATCCATGAGATGGGTTGAAGCAAGCTTCAAGGAATTGGAATCTTCATTTTGATGAATCAGTCAAAGAGTTTGACCTCATCAAGTACGAAGATGAATCTTGTGTATACATGAAATTCAGTGGGAGCGTAGTATTATTCCTATTGTCTTATTACAATGATATCTTAGTCATTGGAAAAACAAAGTTTCGACACTTAAGACTGTCAAGTCTTGGTCAAGGAAAGGTTTCTTAATGAAAGATATGGGTGAAGCCGCTTACATCCTTGGCATCAAGATCTATAGAGATAGATCTAAAAGGATAAATTGGTTTGAGTCAAAATACTCATATTGACAAGGTTCTTAGAAGAGTCTAAGAAAAACAACTTGTCAATGGGTCATGGTGTTTCTCTTAGCAATACTCACTGTCTTATGACAACTGATGAGCAAAAGGGAATGAATGAAGTTCTATATGCTCCGGCATTTGGATCTGTCATGTATGCCATGATTTGTACTAGACCCGACGTCTCGTATGCTCTAAGCATGATGAGTCAATACCAATCTGATCCTGTTAAGAACCATTGGATGGCAGCCAAGATGATCCTTAAGTACTTAAGAAGAACTAAGGATACGTTCTTGATATTTGAAAGGTTGGAAGATAATCTTGTTGTAAGGGTTACATAGATGCTAACTTCCAAACTGACAAAGTTAATTTAAAATCGCAATTAGAATTTGTGTTTATGCTTATTAAAGGTGCAATTTTGATTGGAAGAGATCCAAGCAGAAAATTATAGCCGATTCTACTACTAAGGCCGAATTTTAGCAACATATGATGTGGCTAAAAGAGGCAGTTTGGATAAAAAAGTTCATTAGTATTTTGGAAATGTTCCAAGTATTACTAATCGGCGAAACTTTTGTTGTGACAATTGTGGTGACATTTGTACAAACAATGAAACCAAGGTCACAACAGCGATCCAAACACTCACTTAGACGTTTTTATAGGAATTCATAAAGAATGAGAAGACGTTAAGATATGCAAAGTATCAACCGATGATAACATTAGGGATTCACTTACAAAGACCCTCGCACAGGCAGAAGCATGATGGTCATGTTAGATCCATGAGTATTCGATACATAAATGGAGCCTAGTGCAAGTGGGAGACTGTTGGTGTAATGCCCTAGGCTTTAGTTATGTTTAACTTAAAACCGTTATGTATCATCTTTATCGTTTAAGTTTATTATTTGATTATTATATATTTTGCATATTTATTGTAATAATCTTCGTCCCTAATTATTAAGAGAATAATTAGTATAATTGTCAATGGATAATCATATGATGATTATATGCATAGAGATGCACATTGAAATTATGGGTACTTGTTAGTGAACAAGTGACTGGACTTGACCCGTATGAGATTTATGTCATGGTCAAATGTCATAATTAAATCTCATATGGTCACTTCATTTAGTCCCTAGACCTGAGATTATCATGACCTTACATATGATGAAAGTCATGTTTGATTTTAGTCAAACGATATCTTAACACGATATTTATAAAGGCTATCTTTGGCATGATCGGATTCATGATGGGAAGGATGATAAGTCAAGATGGAATTTGTCCCTCGAAAGAGAGATGTTTTGCTTGGGCCCCTCGATGAGTGATAATGATGAAAGCGTGTGGCCACACCCCAATGCGATTGGACTATCATTATACTCAAGATCGAGAAAGCATTGAACAAATACAAGTTGACGTGGACCATGACTTGTGTTCAATATAACATCGTGAGACAAAGGGAGAAATGGAAGTGTACCATTTGAAATGTGAACTCTTACGTTATATTATTTGGGTAGACATAATGGCTTGCTAGAGTCCGCTTATGTCTTATGAGGATCGATATGATCGAGCTCATTGCCAACATAATATAATCCTACTGGGTCACACACAACTAGAATGAATTGGTTAAACCAAAGATTGAGAGTTCCTGATATGGCTTGTGTAGCCGCGCGACAGAACTTGTCCAAAGGACTCGTCAGGTCGCGCAACATTACAAGGCCAAAGCGGTTTTGACAGAAAGTTTCCTAATACGATTAGGAAACATATACCTATACTAATGTAGTATAAATATAAACTCTGTAAAACCCTAAAGCTAGCCGAATTTTCAAGAAATAAAATCTCACCAAAAGGTTTCTCAATATTCTTCCATAGGTTTAAGAATCTAGTAATTCTCAAGAACTGTTCTTGGTTCATTCTAACGTGTGGATACTACTAGAGGGTTTTCGCTCGTACGACGATCAAGGCCTAGAGTTCTATTGTTCAAAGCAATATGAAGATTCAAGTTTTTTGAAGATAGAAGCTTGTGATTCAAAATCACATTGATAATTGTTCGATGGTTCAAGAACGGAAAGCAATAAAGGTTGGTAAATTCTATCTCATAGGAATTCAATTTAAACGTATAGAACGGATCTTAGGACTTGGGTTTTGTGTTATTAGATGCTTAATTCCGCTGCGCATGGACCCATGAAACCCAACAGAAACAACTGATAAATACACTATCTATTTATGTAAAGAATAATACATACCAGAGTTGCCATCTTTGGCCGTTGCAACAAGTAAAGTCCCTTTGTATTTTCCATGTAAAAATGTATCATCAACAAATAGCAACGGATGACAAAACCGGAAACCTCTTTTACATGCCCCAAATGAAACAAAACACATTTTAAAGTGACCTACTTTATCAGATTCAAGCACAAACTGATTATTCGCATCCAACTCCTTCATCTTCTTAAAGTAACCTCTCAAATTATCATAAGATAACGATTCTTCACCGTAAACTATTACCCTAGCTTTCTCAATAGCTCTCCACCCAACTTTGTAAGTTACATCAAGTCCATAACTAGTCTTAAGAACCCTAAGAATTTGAGTTGTACCAATCGAAGGCGTAGAACGAACAACATCAACTATGGATTCAACAAGAACATCAGAAGTAACCCTACTACCCTTTTCACTCCTATGCACATCACCACATGTATGAATTGAAGTATATGTTTTTATGTAAACAAATCCATTTGACTTCTCAACAGAAGCATGGATCCTCCAAGGACAACCTACAGTAGATTTATGCTTGCATTGTGCAGTAACACGTTTTTTTGTCATTTTTAATATACTCAAAACTAAATCCAACCTCACAGGCATACTTACATAATCTGATACGAAACTCAGTAATTCCTGTTTCAAAAACTTGTCCAATACATATTATTTCCTTAGCCCACTTTGTAGTTAACAATTCTTTTTCTCCATGATGGAAAAAGTTCACAGTCATTTTCAAGTACAAGCTTACTAGAACTACTATGCTCAAGTCTTTAGATATAGAACCACCACAATGCACAATAGATGTAGATGATTCATAGGCACAAATAGCTTGACTCTCTTTAACATGAACAACAACAAGTTTTGCATCACTGTAATCTAACATGATGCCCATATTCAAGAAATCCTCTTCATTCTCCGGTAAGCAACTTGAATTATCATGTAAAACATATAACAGTGATATAGAATTCTTATTCAATGATGGCCACCTTGAACAAACAACTGAGAAATAAGAAGAAAACTGAGCAAATCTTGCTATTGCATTCAATTCACCATACTTAAATGAAAGCATCACTAGAGTATCCATATCTATAAGATATAATACAGCTGCATAAAAGAAACATAAAAAATATTACAACTGAGAAATTCAAAACAATATTGATTATCATAGAACTAGATCATTGAAACAATTACAAAAGCATAAACACACAATGTATTTCAAAAAATTCAAAGCTATAACAGATTTCGTTCACAAAAATAAGCAAATCAACAATATCAAATCCGAATATGACATACCTTTGTAGAGATAAAATTTCCACAAATTGAAATCTGAGATGGGCAAATCTAAATCAATCAATTGAAGCCTCAACCAAGAAATCGAATCTGATTCCACTTCGAATTGAGATCGAGAGAAAAGGAATTGAGATCGAGAGAAGACAGAAATCTTCTCTAGAATTGAAATCGAGAGAAGAAAAGGTGAATGGGGCGAGGGATTCCGCTTTGGCGCATGCGAGGGATTCTGTTTCCTTTTGGGATCGTAAAACCTCAAATTCAGACGTATATATACCAGGGGCATTTTCGGTATTATAAATATTTTAAAAGAAGCTAGGACTTATTGGTAAAATGGATTTCAACATATGGACCCTAAGGTAGATTATGAAATGTGGTGTTTTTTTTTATATAAATTACACCTTCTTATCGGGGCTTATTGGTAAAAATCCCTTTACAGATTATGTTCCTTCTAATTTAGGAACTCATATTATTTTTATTATTTTTATGATTTTAATGAACCCCCCTGCTTGTAAAGGCCCTTATCTTTCAGATAAAGGTCCACTCCCTTATGTTAGATATCTTTTTGGTTGATCCATGTTTTATATTTTCTTTTACGATTATATTATTTTGTATGCACCACGAACCTTGTACAATATGAGGTATCATGTTAATTATTGTTGATCCATAATAGAGGAAGCTGAAAAAAAGTGAAATGCCTACTAAGAAGGCCAATAAGTTTAGTTGATGGTGGCCGCAATTGTTATGGCAAAGAACATGGGCGACCCAACTCCAAATTCAAACATCCCTTGTTCGTAATGTTTGCCTTGTTCCCTGTCAATGACTTTGCTCTTAACGTTGAATCCAAATGTGGCTATGCCTAGGGACTTGAGAGCGTAAATTCAAGTAATGCAAATGGGAAGCTTGATACTCCACATATCAACCACATATGTTGGCATTTCCACCACCTTTTCAATATTGGCCTTCCCTCGATTGTGAAGTCGAAAAGATGTTTACCATACGCCCCAAAGGAAAAGAAAAGCATATAAAAAGAACCAAGGATCCGAAACCTGTGTCACAAAATTTCATTAGTTCAAATACAAATGATAAATACTACGGAATTTCCTTTGTTTGATAAAAAAAAACACGTTTTCGGATGAAATTAGACCTTGGGAAAGATATGGAAAGAGTTGATGAGCATTAGTTGAGACAAGAAGTCATATATGATAATAGGGATAGACCAAAAGGGCTAGGAAAAGTATTGTAAATAACAAAGGGCTTGGAGAGGATACTTCATGGACTTGTGCCCAGAATTTATTGGGCTGTATGTATTTCGACAAATTGATCTGAAGAAAGAAAGCCCATATACCATCATTTTGTTTGAGTAAGCCAATCCTAAAGTGTAATTGGGGAGTTCCCAAAAAATGCAGCTCTTGTAGGAATGCAAAAAATAGACCTCCATCCTTCACAATGTAGACGATAACTCGTGAACATGTCCTCAACTAAGCATCCATACTTAAAACCCAATTTGCAAAAGTTTAAATCATTATTCATTAACTAAGTCAATGGATATATAACATACTCCCTCCCTCCGTTTGTTCCAAATCAGTAGTCCTACTTCTACATCACAGACTAAGAATATATATATATTCACAATTGTTGCACCCTTCTTACTAAAATGATTATTCAAAAAATATTCTAAAAAATATGCATAAATATTTTGGCTAAAGTTTTTTATACATTCGGTAATGCAATAAATATCAATGTATATATAAAATTGTAAAAAGATATAGGGCTAACAATTTTTTTTTTTTTGTGTGTGTGACGAAGTGATGTGGATAGCCTACCTCGGCGCCCCATTTGGTATTCTCCTCAAAATTGCAGCCGCTACATAATGGGCTAACTCTAGGATATCTTTTGAACTGATGTTAGCATTTTCAGACTTGACCTGTTGACTATCATAATAGAAAATAGGCTCAAATAAAGCATGCCTACGAAAAAATGGCCCAGTGCCCATAAAATGAGGGCCCAATAAACCATTATAGCCCAAAGTATCAAGTCTGGTCATCATTTTAAATTTACCACTATAAATGTCATCCTTGTTAATACCATGAAAGCGTTGAGGAAATTGAACGAATGCGAGCTTTGGGTCCATAAGAGGGTCCACAAAG
This sequence comes from Adenophora triphylla var. japonica, assembly GCA_022495995.1. NCBI lineage: Eukaryota > Viridiplantae > Streptophyta > Magnoliopsida > Asterales > Campanulaceae > Adenophora > Adenophora triphylla. Next base: position 166,648 of record JAFEMH010001658.1, read on the forward strand.
TAACATAGTGCTCCAAGGGGAGTCTTGAGATCATTTGAGTACATGTCACAATCCACGACTAGTAAAATTGGTGCATTCGTCATTGTCCCCGATACGCGCGCTTAAAAAATAAAGAAAAATATTTTATGAAATGAAGAAAGGATAACAATAATGCGTAAGTAGAAAGCTTAAGGCATGTTTAAGAAAAAAAAATCATTTTCTTCTATTTAAGGGCGTACCAACACATTAAGGGCAACCGCTTTAAAATTATGTGGTTTGACTTTGCTTTTCTCCCTAGAAATATAAATAAGACTTGGGATCGCGTTACCATCGACATTTTTATCCTTCTTGCCGTCCAAGAGAACCTATACTCATCAACAAAGTTATAAGCACCGAGTAAGCACTAAGCAATAATATATTTCAAGAGTTTTGAAACAACTATGATTTTAGAAGTAACTAAAAAATTTATCAAGGGTAATGCTAAGTCAACAAAATAATAAATAGAACCTCAATAATGGGAGGATGATCTTGACGGGTGAAATTGGTGGTCCACTTGGTAAAAGGATGGTAGTCGGGACAATCAATATTTAGCAAATTTAGCAGCCTCCATTAATGCAAAGAGAGTCAACTGAGACCCTCCGTCATCCGATACATAAATGGACAGCTTCTCCACCGGATAATCGTAAGCCAACATCGATAAAGCGGTGTTAACCACCCCGATTGGTGGCTCTTTGAAGGGATCCGCCGTGCATATAAACACATCCAAAAGCGGATATTTGGTCTCCTTTGCAACAAGTGTTAGATTTTCCGGGAAAACTTGGCGTCAGATTGGGTATAATTGGAAGGCTTGATAGGTTATCCACATGAAAGAAAGTACAAGATCGGCTAGAATTAGGAGAATGGTGATTAAGGTATTGGGAGAGTGGATTAGGTTAAGGAAATGGTGATAAAAGAGAAAGAAGACTGCGATTGTATAAACGAATACGAATACACGATTTATCCATGCTCGTTGAAGTAGTTTTCTTGTATGGAGGGTTGGAGTTGGTGTTGCCATGGTTGTGCCTCTTGCTTGCGGTTAGTGCCATAATTTCTAAATATTATATGTATATATAATGTCGCATTTTTCATTTTGATTTGTTCCAAAATAAATGTCACATTTTCAAATAAAAAAAGTAATTTTATTATTGTAGAAGCTAGTCATCTTTAAAAATGTTGACGACTGCAATTTTTATTCCGTGACTTCTGTATATTATGAGGGTAAGTTTGAATTATTGGAACGACCCCCTACAACTTGCTTGTTATGCTTCCATACAAAAGTCTACACCCCATCAACTTGGCAAGGACCACTCTATAGTCTATACCCATGATAACTACCACATGATCGTGATAGGTTACCCCAAAACCAGCTATCAAAACTGGCACAAACATTTCCTCCAATTTTTTCCCAATAAATATATTAATAAAACCCGCGAGTATCGTGATTAGATTGAGAGCTGCTGCAGTTGTGAATGGCACGAACATTGGGGACGAAACCCCAAACTCAAAAGTTCCTTGATCATATGATCTCTTGATTTGTTCGGCATCTTGTACTTTGCTGGTCACATTGAACCCTTGTGAAATGATGCCCAAGTGTTTGCTTGTGTGCTCGATGAGCCCAAACATGTATGACGAAAGTCCTCTTATTAGCCACATTCTTTGATCATTCCACCATTTCTTGAATTACCTTGGAAATATATGTAGTCGAAGCAATCTCGTCCGTAGGCTCCTAGGATTAGGAAGATGTACAAGAAAAACCATTAAGGAGAGCTATCTGAGGCAGGAAGGAGTAAATGCTAATCGGAATGGACCAAAGGGCCCAAAACGCAAAGTGTGAATAACAAAGGCCCATATGAAGGCCCAAATATCGTGTACCATATGTTAATGGATTGTATTTAGAAAATGTAAAACACTGATTTCCACCCTTCACATTTGAGAGATGATATCCAGTATAATAGTCCTCAACCAGTGATCCATATATATCAAAAGCCCAACTGTAGATTTTCAAAAATAATTCATAATAGGCCCAATAAATTTCATGGGCCTTAAAACATGGCCCATAATCAGAATGGAAAACATTGGCTTACCTTGGAACCCCATTGGTTTGATGTTCATAGTTGCATCATGCAACATGGTGTGCTAAACCTGAAATAATTTTACCCTTGATGGGATTTTCTACTTTATAATTTGGATCAAGTTCGGGGATCTCCGGCGATTTCATCAACGAGGGCCCACCAAAGAAAGCACGTCGAAGAAAAAAACAGCCGCTTCCGACATAAGCTGGGCCTGAAAGCCCATTCATTCCCACCGGATTTGCTATATAGAGGCGTTGGTTTTCGCCTCCATAGATATCTGTTTTGTTGAGGCCATGATAGCATTGAGGGAACTGAACATATCCCAAATTGGGAAGGAAAGACGGGTCGGAGAAGTAGCATAGCATGTGATGATGTGTTTGGGGATCGGTGGAGGACATGTCGCAATCTTGAGTTAGAACTATTGGTGCATTTGTCATGGTAGCTGATACTCTGAGCTTGACAAGAGAATTCTTTAGTCCATTTGCTGAAAGCATCATGGTGTTGTTCGTTCCTGTAGTAGTCTTTGTTGACTTTACCAATCTCAACCACATTCTCTACCCTTATCTTCATGCTTTCATACATATTCTACACCAACACCACAATCTTAATCTTAATTTATAACACACTCCCAGATGTAAATCACATAATCAACCAAAGAAACTTACCTTAATTTTCTCAATCTCAGGAGATCCAACATAGTTAGATACAAAAAACACATCGGAGTATTTCATTATGTAAATCACATAATGAACCAAAGATTTTTTTTGTTTTGGATAACTTCTCCATTAGCTTCACTTGAACCTTATTCAACTCATTGAACATGCAATTCTCATCGAACAACTCTTCATAAATTATCTTGCTTATCTTAATAACATCAAAATCTTCGGTAACACATACCCACATTCTATCATGAAACCAGCCTTCCACTTGCTCATTATTGTAGAGAGACTGAGCCAGAGTAGTTTTACCAATACCACCCATTCCAACTACAGAGATGATATGAACTTTGCTGTCATGATCATTCGTACTATCCTGGAGCAACCATGTGAGTATTTCAGTAGTGTCCTCTTCTCTTCCATAAACAAGAGCTGGAGCCACCGAGGATGTAGAAGGAAGCCTTAGATCTCCTGGTCTTTCAGATTTCTCACCAATCCTGTGATTGGTAGCAGGGCTGAAGCTAATAGTAGTGGGTCGAGTGTTTCTAGAAAAAAGACCGGAGATAAACTTACGCAACTTACTGGGGCGGCTAGATTCAGCCTCATCCATTACCCGGAGATATCGAGATTCAGAAGCGCAATCGTCCACAAAGTCTTCAATTTCATAAACCAGATTCTGAACATGATGCAGCCAATGCTAAACAGACGGCTGAGTAAATTGTCTGTCTTCAGCATCCGTCAGCACCGCCTCAATTATCAACAAATTATTTCTCCACTCCTTGATTTTGTCATCAATTCTGACATCGGGAATGAATGACATGTTGGAATTTTGGTTTTGGAAAGTGAGGTTTGACCGACTTTTGACCAAGAATTCCATTGGGTTCCATTTTAGAAAAATGGAAATTGATTGCATATTAATAATCTACATTTGGAGTAGATTAATTTGGTATATTTACTTTCTCAAAACCAATTAGTGGTGAATGAGAAATTAATGCTCAAAGTATGCAAAATGAAATGGGTTTATGAAGAGTTTATGGGATATGAAATAGTTATCCCACATTGCTTAAAGATGTAAAGCAATGATAGTTTATAAATGGATCCATCCAAGGAAGGAGACATCAAGTTAATCTCCTTGGGCCAACCTAGTTGGACCATTGAGCCAACCATACATCCAAGTGGGCTATTGAGCTAGTTTTGTTCTAGCTCAAAATGGACCCACAACCCGCGAAGGGCGCACTTCGCATCGTCGCTAGGAGCTAAGGAGCCTTAAACTTTTGACAAAAGTTGGCTCGGTTCTGGGTCATGGTAATTGGGCTAGGTACGTTTGGGCGAATGGGCCGTGGTCCTGCTGGCTCGGCCAGATGGGCTACTGATGTGTGGCGGTTTGGGTCTAGGCCCAGTTGGCAGATGCCACTCAGGCGGCCTGGTTTAGTGGCTTGGGCTTCAAGGCAGTTGGGCCGCATCTGGGCTATTGGAATGGGTGGCCCTCTTGATCAAAAGGGTGCTAGTAGGTTCAATGGAACCGGGTCAAGTGGGCAGGTTCAAAGGCTAATGGGTAAGGTCATGATCCGTGCCTATTGGAACAGGCGGGTCGGGCTGATGGGTCGATCCAGTTGATCTTAGCCTTTAATAAGAAAATAATCCAATGGTCTAGAATCCACCAGACACCAATTGTGCCTATTCCCAAGAGACACCCTAACTCTTCATCTACTATAAATAACCTCCACTAGTTTGTCAAATTCATTCATTCACTCAATCTTCACTTCACATATTCACTCTCTCCTCTCACTAGATGTAGAGAATCACTTATCTAACAGAGTTAACTAACTCAGTTAGATATTTAATCGAATTATGGATTCAATCACGTAATTCAATGTAATTCTTAACATCATCTGTTAGAAGGAAAAGCATCTCGTTGCATAAGTTTTCTTCAAAGTCTGGAAGTGTCAAACACGAATTTTGTTCGCCGAAGTCATTAATTTGGAGTGCTCCTATTAATGACTGTAAAGTCGTTTTATCTTGAGAGAAGATTGCCACAGACCGTTAGCACCTGTGCGGGGCAATATCTTCTTGCGGAGATTGTGTCTAACACAAGACTCGACTTCGTTATTTACTCTGTTTGCTTTAATTTTTGCATTCCAGTTTATCTTTATTTCCTGCCCCGTTAATTATGTTATGGTTCATTATTTTATTTGTCATTTCGTTAAATTCAAGAAAGCCTTATTTATTGTCAAATAGACAAATTTCCCAACAATCGCAAGAAGATATTAACGTTTTCTTGTTTCTATGACAAATATGAGCCAATGATGATGGACAACCAAAGGACATTATCGTTAGAAACTTAACGAGGAAAATGACGGTTTCCAAGAAAGGATAACTAGAAGAGCATTGGAAGTTAACTAGAAGATAACGAGAAGGTCAACAATAATCCCGGAGGTGATTCAAAGAATTGTTGACAACATGGAGCGGACTTATAACCGAAGAGAAAGAAGATGATGATCCTGACTTGCCAAGGCAAATAAATCGAAGAGAAAGGGGATGATGATCCAGATTTGCCAAGGCAGATAACCGAAGAGAAAGGGGATGATGATCCAGATTTGCCAAGGCAGATAACCGAAGAGGAAGAAGATGATGATCCTGACTTGCCAAGGCAAATAAACCGAAGAGAAAGGGGATGATGATCCAGATTTGCCAAGGCAGATAACCGAAGAGGAAGAGGATGATGATCCAGATTCGCCAAGGCAAATAAACCGAAAAGAAAGAGGATGATGATCCAGATTTTCCAAAGATAACCGGAAAGGAGGATGATGATTATCCAGATCCAAAAAGACAGATAGCCAATCCGCGAAGACAAATAGCCGCAGAAGAATGGAATCATGAAAAATCTCATATGTAGGACGTATATACTGAGTGGACCACATGATGCCCGTTCAAAGAACATTGTCTCGTGGGGACAACCAAAGAGTTGTAGAACACTTTGGAATGGACTATAAGGTTCAAGGAACCAACTCCAAGATTTGTTACAAAATGTGGTAAGACCAATCACGTAGCAAAAGTTTGTCGTATTCCAAGAAGGGAAATGGACAACATGAATCAAAGCCAACGTCAACGAAAGGTTGAATAGGTTTGATTGAGAATTAATGGGGTTTGTATCCAACTTAGCAAGTTGAAGGTCAACCCATGAGAATGGTGGAGCTGAAACTACCCACCATATATATGCTGATAAAGAGAGCTTTTTATCATACACTCTTTTCAATGGAAGAAAGGTGTAAATGAGAAACTCTACTACTTCCAACGTCGTGGGACTTGGAAGGGTTGTGCTGAAGATGACTTCAGACAGAGAACTGACTCTCGTGAATGTGCTGCATGACCCAGACATTCGCAAGAACCGAGTTTCCAGATCAATGTTAAGCAAGTCTGGATTTAGACAAGGGTTTGAGTCAGATAAAATTGTATTAACCAAGAAAAATTGATTTCTCGGTAAAGGGCACCTTGCCCAAAGACAAAGAGCATCGATGTTTCTTATAGGTTCTAGTTTATGGCATGATAAATTAGGTTATGTGAATTTCAACACAATTAAGATGTCAGTGAATCAAGAATTAATTCTCATGAATAAATTCGATTCAACTGACAAGTGTGAAATTTGCGTGGAAGATAAAATGACTAAGTCATCATTTTCTTCAGTAATTAGAAACACGACATCTCTTGAGTTAGCTCACACAAATAAGTGTGATCTAAAGTCTTGGTGGCTTTCCAAACTTATAAGAATGATGTTGAAAATCAGCTTAATGTAAATGTTAAGAAGATTCGAAACGCTAGAATGAGGGGAATATGCGGCGCCGTTTGAGGATATTTGTGAGGTTTCCGGCAGTATTCATCAAACGATCGCAACATATTCAACTCAATCTAATGCAGGAGCTAAATGCAAGAATCATACCCCTAAAGAGATGATAAATGCAATAAGCTCTGGCTTAACCAAATTTGTGGGGGAAGCTGTACAGTCATTTTTAATGAGATACCCAAGAAAGGATTTGATAAAACTAATTACAGATTATGGCGTAATCGTAAGACGTTTTATAAATACTTTAAGTGTGGGGGTACACCTCAATTGTGGGGATACTCCTCAAGTGTGGGGGTACACCTCAAGTGTGGGGGTACGAGCTAAGTAGAAGTACTTAAGCAAAAGACAAGGAATTTGGTATTCCTTGAAATCATATTTCCTTGAAGTAAAAAAGGAAATAATATAAGTTTAAGAAGAGAACTTATAAAACTGTAAAAGATTTATCTTAATAGTAAGATGAACTAAGACACAGTTTGTGGACAAAAGAAGCTAGTCTTTTGGTCCTAATTTTCTATGGTAGAAAATTAAACGAAAACTGTTAAATAATGTTGTTAACATTTAAATGAATAGTTCATCATACATATGGAAGTTGGTTGATCTTCTTCCATAATGCGAACCGTTGGGTTGCAAATTGGTTCCTAAAAGGAAGTATTTGAAAGATGAATCTATAAACGGAAAAACTCTTGAAAGATAAAGTCCTAAGGCAGACTTTCAAGAAGTATAGTCAAGAGAGTTAGAATTTCAAAAGATAGATTTCTAAAGGGAAAACAATCTTGAGAAATAAACTCTATTGAGGTGAATTATTAATCTGAAAAGGCAGATTATTGATCTCGAAAGTGAGACTCTTGAGATACAGAATCTGAATAGAAAAGATTCTTTAAAGTAATAGACTCTTTCTCCAAGATAGACTCTAGAATAAGCTAAATTCTTGAGAAGTAACATATGGATTCTTGAGAGATCTATGAGGTAGAATCTTGAGAGGTAATCTCTGTAAGGTAGATTCCTGAGAGGTAGACTCTAAGGAGGTCAAACCACTTAGAGATACTGAATACTTGGGAAGTCGGACCGGTACAGAGATAATAACCACTCGAAGAAACTGACCGATAAAAGAATTTGTTCACTCGAAAGATTGACCATTCTAGAGGGACTAAAAGTCTAATTAAAAATTGTAATAAATCACTAAGTATAGTCAAAATACTTGGAGTACTTAAAGATATTCTTGTGATTACAGATTACAATAAATGAGATATTCAATAAGTATGAAAATGATATACTAATTGAATATCAGACACAAATAAACTCCAAAGTGAAAATGTGTTCACAATAAATGGAGTAGCGGTGTCAAACTTCCAAGACAACCTAAGTCGATAGCATCAGATAAAGATAAAAGCTAAATGGTCTTGGAAGATATTCCTTTGTGGAATAAGTTTGTGTCTGCATGACCTAAGGCATTGTGACGACAATGAACAATAGGAAAAGGTGTAGAACATCATGGTAAGTCAAGACACAATGGTCATTGACATATTACCATAAGACAATTGATCTCAAATGAGACTGTCACAACTGGCCATGTGAAGTCAAAAACGGATCCGTATACCAAAGGGTATGAATAGGAGATCAAATTGTCTGGTAAGGGGAATGAAGTTAAAAACCCACACAAACAAAGAAATCCATAGTGGACACTCAACCTTGAGAATTGGAGATCCCATGCCCTCGGTTCAATGAGACAACTAAATTATGGAAATTCTAGTATGTGCGCTTAGAACTCATTATAACTCATTCTCAGAAGCCATCTAAGTGCTAAAACACCTGATGACGTGTGGTGAGGGTAAGCTTAAAGCTTTTAATGATTCCTATACCTAAGTGGTGGAGTATAGCAGGATACTCTTTATGGGAGATCACCTATATAAGTGAGAAGTAATAAGGCCACTTCTAAATTGAAACACTTATGAATCAAGAACGGTCCAGGGCCAAAATGGACAAAACGTGAGAACAAAACGTGTTAGAGCTGTTATTGTGTGAGTACTATTGTCTTGGTATACACTATACAGTCACTGGTTCAAAGCGTCTCGCTACCAAATGGCTAGTATATCCGATAGTATTTCACTAGGGAAGGTTCAAAGCCATAAGCTACCTATCCCGATGCAATAATAGTTCGCCGAAACTTCCAGACAAGTCTGCATTCATGCATGCATTAATTTGTCATTCATGTGGGGGATTGTTGGAATTTTGGTTTTGGAAAGTGAGGTTTGACCGACTTTTGACCAAGAATTCCATTGGGTTCCATTTTAGAAAAATGGAAATTGATTGCATATTAATAATCTACATTTGGAGTAGATTAATTTGATATATTTACTTTCTCAAAACCAATTAGTGGTGAATGAGAAATTAATGCTCAAAGTATTGATATATTTACTTTCTCAAAACCAATTAGTGGTGAATGAGAAATTAATGCTCAAAGTATGCAAAATGAAATGGGTTTATGAAGAGTTTATGGGATATGAAATAGTTATCCCACATTGCTTAAAGATGTAAAGCAATGATAGTTTATAAATGGATCCATCCAAGGAAGGAGACATCAAGTTAATCTCCTTGGGCCAACCTAGTTGGACCATTGAGCCAACCATACATCCAAGTGGGCTATTGAGCTAGTTTTGTTCTAGCTCAAAATGGACCCACAACCCGCGAAGGGCTGAATGGGCGGTTTAGGGCGCACTTTGCACTTCGCACGACCGCATCGTCGCTAGGAGCTAAGGAGCCTTAAACTTTTGACAAAAGTTGGCTCGGTTCTGGGTCATGGTAATTGGGCTAGGTACATTTGGGCGAATGGGCCGTGGTCGCATCGTCGCTAGGAGCTAAGGAGCCTTAAACTTTTGACAAAAGTTGGCTCGGTTCTGGGTCATGGTAATTGGGCTAGGTACGTTTGGGCGAATGGGCCGTGGTCCTGCTGGCTCGGCCAGATGGGCTACTGATGTGTGGCGGTTTGGGTCTAGGCCCAGTTGGCAGATGCCACTCAGGCGGCCTGGTTTAGTGGCTTGGGCTTCAAGGCAGTTGGGCCGCATCTGGGCTATTGGAATGGGTGGCCCTCTTGATCAAAAGGGTGCTAGTAGGTTCAATGGAACCGGGTCAAGTGGGCAGGTTCAAAGGCTAATGGGTAAGGTCATGATCCGTGCCTATTGGAACAGGCGGGTCGGGCTGATGGGTCGATCCAGTTGATCTTAGCCTTTAATACGAAAATAATCTAATGGTCTAGAATCCACCAGACACCAATTGTGCCTATTCCCAAGAGACACCCTAACTCTTCATCTACTATAAATAACCCCCACTAGTTTGTCAAATTCATTCATTCACTCAATCTTCACTTCACATATTCACTCTCTCCTCTCACTAGATGTAGAGAATCACTTATCTAACAGAGTTAACTAACTCAGTTAGATATTTAACTGAATTATGGATTCAATCACAGAATTCAACGAAATTCTTAACATCATCTGTTAGAAGGAAAAGCATCTCGTTGCATAAGTTTTCTTCAAAGTCTGGAAGTGTCAAACACGAATTTTGTTCGCCGAAGTCATTAATTTGGAGTGCTCCTATTAATGACTGTAAAGTCGTTTTATCTTGAGAGAAGATTGCCACAGACCGTTAGCACCTGTGCGGGGCAATATCTTCTTGCGGAGATTGTGTCTAACACAAGACTCGACTTCGTTATTTACTCTGTTTGCTTTAATTTTTGCATTCCAGTTTATCTTTATTTCCTGCCCCGTTAATTATGATATGGTTCATTATTTTATTTGTCATTTCGTTAAATTCAAGAAAGCCTTATTTATTGTCAAATAGACAATTTTCCCAACATGACAAGGCTCCAGGGGCCAACCAGCAGCGACACTAAAGCAGAGACAAACATTTTAGCATTGTCCAATATATTGATTTTTTGTTTACAAGATGAGAAGGATGGATTAGAAAGGTGATTAAGGCGGAGAAATAACAAGTGAGGTGATCAGAGGAATTAAAATAAAAGCGAAGAAATACTTAATTTCATAAACCAGTATATCAGAGAATGAAATGGAAATCCTAATCAGGCTTCGTCTAATTTAACTAATTATGAGTAGTAATCTTATTGTGCAGACAGATGGATTATATAATAAATACAATTAGTAACTAATTAGTTATTAAATTTGGCTATAAGTATACTAATACTCTCTGAGTCCCATTTATATTGGCCACTTTGCCTATTTTTTGTTAAAACAAGTGAACTTTGACCTCAAACATTAATGTCATTCTAATCATCCTCGTGAAATGCTAAAAAAATGTTGTTGACAAATCATTGATGCCATGGTTGTAGATGAATGTGACTACTATGGGATGTGATGAAGATCATGACTATCAGCCACTATGCCCCAATAATATCGTTGATGCTTCCAAAGCATCAACGATACTAGTTGAGACATGTTTTACGAACCATAAGGTAAGCATGCAAGCATAAATACAACCAATGATACATCTCAAGCTGATACTAAACGTCATGCCATTTCTGAAATGCCCTCAGACTACAGATCTGCCATTTTCTTCATCAATGACAATTAGAAAGTGTAATGGTACATGTACAGCATAAGGAACTTAATTTTAACAGAGTGAAAAGGGTTAATGATAAAGAGAGTGATAACAGACTGACTACGGCTAACATGGATACAAAGGGTGAATGTGTAATAGACAATTGTACAGGGGAAGTCAATGTAAATATAATTTAGGCAGTTACAAGTTGTTAGGGTGTTGTTAGTGTTGTGAATTTGGTGCCACTCCGTTGCAATCAAGATAAGGAAATCAACACACCCACACGTACAAGAAAGAAACAATCACACACAAGAACACAAGAGTTGTTTACCCGGTTCATTCACCAACTCGTGAACTACGTCTGAGGGCAATTGCCAAGCCAATATGTTATTAGTCTCCTTCTAATATGTTGCTACAATGTGTTCTAGGCCAAAATTATGCTTATATAGTTATACAAGGAACCCTAAATCTAATTTAAGAAGAATTCTAATCAGAAAAGGAAACAAAATCAAGCTGCAGAATTTTCCACCCGACGCGTGGGCGGTCGCCCAAGGCACCATGGGCGGTCGCCCAAGCCAAAATTCCACGAGCCATTACCTACTGTCCTCCTGGGCGGTCGCCCAACACCACCTGGGCGGTCGCCCATCTCAACAGAAGGTCTTCCCCAATTTTCCTCCTTGATTCAGCAACTCCTCCGACTTAGGCCCCTTTTCTTCCTTGTAGTTTAGGACTCCAATCATAATAATCTCCCACCGGAGACTAAACTAACAAACATAAAATCACCCATCAACTCCCACCACGGAGTAAAGACCTTCGAACACATTTCCCCCTCCATATTGACTTGACACTACCTCTCCTCTCCTCAAGTACTAAGGCGAGTTGAAACCAAGCGATGTTTCAACCTCTCCGTGTTAGATCGTTCTTGCCTCCCCAAATCAGCTTCTACCTTGATTTCTCCCCGCAAGTCTAACTTCGCCTTCTCCCTCCAGACCCACCTTCCTCGCAATGCCTCCCCTTGAAACTTGGACACACCTTGTTTCTTGCATCGACTGTTCTTGGTCTGAATCCGCTCTCTGTTAGGGCCCTTGGACATCCACACCGCGTTGATCAACTTTGTGTCCTCCCCAACATACCGTTTCTTGATGTCTCCCCTTTTCACACCAACAGGCCGGTTCTTAAGCCTCTTGCTCCCACCGGAACGAAAATCGACATTGTAGGTAGAGTACAACGTCTTCCCCTTAACCCCATGAGCCAACACCTTAGCCCCTTTTGTGACTTCCCAAGACCCACCAATGAAAGAAACACCATACCCTTCACTGTCAAGTTGTCCCACAGAAATCACCCTTCTCCTCAAATCCGGAACATGCATCACATCGTGTAGTTGTAAAACAGCCCCATTAGGTGTCTTCATCATCACATCCCCCTTACCTTTGATCTTCAATGGTTGACCATCACCAAGATAGAGAACCCCAAAATCTCCAGTTTTGTACCGCTTCATTGATTCTGCATCCCCACTAGCATGACAAGAAGCTCCAGAATCCAACACCCAATCTTCACCCGACTGCTCCTCCCCTAGGATTAATACATCTCCACCATCATCCACCACGTGTGCACCATCACCTTTTCCCGGACAGTCATAACTGATATGACCTAATTTGCCACAATTGTAGCACTTGACCTTTTTCCCCTTAGGTCTTCCTTTTCCCCTATTTCTCTCCACCCTAAGTGCAGCCCCATCTACGGACGATTCTCCCCTTTTCTCTTTCCTTCGCAACTCCTCTTGAAGGATGAGATCTCTAACCTCCGTATACACCAATGCTGTTTTCGACGTACTAATCGTTGTGACAGTAACCTCCCAACTATCAGGCAATGATTTTAGTAGAAAACAAGCTAGAACTTCATCGGAGAAAGTAATATCAACACTTTTCAATTGGTCCACCATACCTTTGAAATTGTCGATATGACTTGCCGCTGTCTGCCCCTCTGACATCTTCGCATTCGCAAACCTCTTTATCAAATGCACCTTATTGATATTCGACGGCTTCTCATACATGTCCGACAGCGTTTGTAGCAACTCCACCGTTGTCTTGGCCTCCATAGCATTCCGTGCAACGTCGTCGGTTAGGGCACTCCTCACTGCTCCTAACGCCTTCTCGATTGAAGTCTTCATCTGATTGCTTCACCAAAATCCCCAAGAACGCGATTCAAAATTAATCAACTAATGAAAAGATTTTGAATCCTCCGAACCAAAGCTCTGATACCAGTTGTTGTGAATTTGGTGCCACTCCGTTGCAATCAAGATAAGAAAATCAACACACCCACACGTACAAGAAAGAAACAATCACACACAAGAACACAAGAGTTGTTTACCTGGTTCATTCACCAACTCGTGAACTACGTCCAGGGGCAATTGCCAAGCCAATATGTTATTAGTCTCCTTCTAATATGTTGCTACAATGTGTTCTAGGCCGAAATTATGCTTATATAGTTATACAAGGAACCCTAAATCTAATTTAAGAAGAATTCTAATCAGAAAAGGAAACAAAATCAAGCTGTAGAATTTTCCACCCGACGCGTGGGCGGTCGCCCAAGGCACCATGGGCGGTCGCCCAAGCCAAAATTCCACGAGCCATTACCTACTGTCCTCCTGGGCGGTCGCCCAACACCACCTGGGCGGTCGCCCATCTCAACAGAAGGTCTTCCCCAAATTTCCTCCTTGATTCAGCAACTCCTCCGACTTAGGCCCCTTTTCTTCCTTGTAGTTTAGGACTCCAATCCCAACAGTTAGATTGTTAGACAGTTAGTGGTTGGTTAGAATGTTCATATTGCCTTGTATATAAACATTCAAGTACAGAGAATGCAGATGATGATTCATTCTCTCAAATTTCTTTCTCGTTCTTCTTACATGGTGTCGGAGCTTCGAAGATCCATTCAACCTAATTTCTCAACTTGTTCTTAATTTTCTGTTCTATCCTGCTTATCAATAGCGGAACCTACTACGACAAACACTATACCAGATTTCTATGATATTGAAGCCTCCACACGCAATTAAATCCAAATCATTCACTATTTCTGCATCTGAATGATCATCCAGGTCTCAAATTGGTGAATCAAGTTCTCACTGAGGTCAATTATGCGCAATGGAGTCAATCGATGATCATTGCTTTGTCAGCCAAATTAAAACTAGGTATGGTCGATGGAACTTGTATTCAACCTGTTTCTACCTCTAAGTACTTCTCTCTTTGGAATAGATGCAATGACATGGTGATTTCCTGATATTGCTTCAAGTGTTGTCTATATCAAATCAGCTAAACAAATTTGGGTTAATCTTAAGTCTAGGTATGCATAGTCTAATGCATCTAAGATATTCCAAATTCAGAAAGATATTACATCATTTTCTCAAGGTCATCTTTCAATTTTCACCTATCACACGAAATTCAAAAGTATTTGGGATGAATATGAGGCTTTGTTTCAATTTCCTAAATGTATCTGTGATTGTGTTTGTGGAGATGTAAAGGCACAAGAGGATTATGAGACATTACAAAAGCTAACTCAATTTCTGATGGGGTTAAATGAGAGATTTGCATAGTTCTTCTGATGATAGTATGTTTGCTTCTGCTCATTCAAGCTCTGTAAATCATTCCATGTCTACTCACCTTTGGCATCTTAGGTTGGGCCATATCCCTTTTCCTAAGCTCAAATATATTGACAGTATATGTACTTCTGGATATTCTCCATGTAATAACATTGTGTGTGAAGTTTGTCACTTTGCTAGACAAACTAGAAATCCTTTTCCATTAAGTACAAGTCATAGTACTAAACCTTTTGCTCTAATCCATTGTGATGTTTGGGGTCCTTTTCATACTCTTACTTTTAATGGCATGTCTTCTTTTCTCACTATATTTGATGATTTCTCAAGGGTTACTTGGACTTATCTCATAAATCAGGAATATGCATATCCAAACTTTTGTTTACTTATTCCGAAGCTAAATGAATAAGGTATCCATTAGAGATTAACATATTAATGAAGTCCGTTAATCAAAAAATAGTACATGAGCATTAGTTTCTATTAGAGATAATATAGTATATGAGCGTATTTACCTTTATCATTCGCTCAAAGTGCTTCATATGCCTCAATTACATTTCTGGGGGAATCAATAATAACATTTGCTATTCTGCAATAGAGATCTTCCGTAAAGTTGCTTGCACCCAAAGACAGGAGACTTGGATAAAGTTCAGGAAAGGAGAATTTCTCTCCAAAGGCAAGAAAATGTCATTTCCTAGGGTATCCTTTTGTTAAAAAGGCATACAAATTGTATGACCTTGTTTCTCATACTATCTTCTATAGTAGAGATATTACTTTTTATAAACATCATTTCCCATTCTCTACATTCAAATCATCTCAGTCAATTCCTCTCTTTCCCACTGATTCTGATCTTCCTTCATGTTTTGATTTCAATTCTAGTTCATCTTCCTCTCCTATTATTCCATCTCCATCTCCACCTCTGACTCATAATCATATTGCTTCTGCTCCTTCTTCTATTGACATTTCTCCTACTCTTACTATCATTGATACTGCTCCTAGAAGATCTATAGTTCAGTTGATGGATATAATCTGTTCTTTCTGGTAACAAAATGGTGCAATGCAAAGAAAAATAAAACATAAGGCATCTCAAATGAATACTTTTTATTGTTGATTTTGAACAAAATCTTCATCATATAATACTTCTGACAGAATTACACAGATTTCCATTTCATAGATGAGTGGAGTCATATAAGCCACATCAAAGTCAATACGAACCCCAAACGTTCCATTTTCCGTACAGGAAATGGTCAAGTTAACCACATTCTACTATATTTGTTATTCACAAAAGAAAAGCATAAAAACAGAGGAAGGGACTGAAGTATATTTATCCATCCATGTGTATTTGGAGATACAAAGCAATTAAATGAGTCTTCCCAAACATAAATGGAGGTTGACGAACACAATCTTTGTCCTTCCCATAGTCATTGATTTTGCCCATTGACACTGCCGGAGCATGTTTTTGTATTTTGAAGCAGCCAAGAAGATCGGGCCACAATTGGAAAGTCATGACGATGAAAATTGACTGGCACAGGTTTTCCTCCTCCTTAAAAATGCTGATGAAAATTGACTGGCACAATTGGAAAGTCATGACGATGAAAGTCATGTCTTGAAAAGATCATGCATTTGGGACTGTATGTCATGTATTTGCCTTCTTTCAATGTGGGGCCTGAGGCAGCTCCTTCCCTTCATTCTTGAATTTTACTCGCAAGTCTCTGCTTCAACATTCAAAAAAGATAAAATTAAGAGAATGGCATGCATGAAGATGAGTCCGGGTTTTATTAATAAATGAGTTAAAATAACCTTTGACAAGAAAACAAGAGGGACATAAAAGAACAATAAAGATTGCAGTGTAGTTTGACCAGCATAATTCCATGATCCTTTTCCTTGTTTTGCTTCTTGGTCATAGCCTCCATGCACATAAGCTCAGTAGCCGCCAGCTCATAAAAGAACAATAAAGATTGCATTAGAGATCTTCCGTAAAGTTGCTTGCACCCTAAGACATGAGACTTGGATAAAGTTCAGGAAAGGAGAATGATCGTGAAATGGCAATAAATATGTGCATGAGAATCTAGTAACTTACCAATTAAGAACAAGAACTACTGATAAACCTTGTCAGGCTCCGACTCCTCCGAAACCAAAAACAGAAAGAACTTTGACATTATGAGCTGCTTCTTGCTCGTGGCAAAGGGTATAAGATATGAGCTATGTCCATGACCCCATAGATTTCAATTCTTGGCTACAATCATTGCTGATGTGGCAAGTTCTGGAGTTCCCCCCAATCACAGATGGTCAATCCTTAGAGACGTTAGCCAATTCCTGTAGTTACAAAAAACAAAAGGCTTAAGAATGCAAAGAAAACAGGAACAGTGGTATTTTATGTAGGCAGAAGTTGAGAAATTTTGGCAGGACTATAAAAAGCCAAAATCAAGCAAGAGCAAATAATCCAACTTAATTAGAATTGAATTATCAATTGAGAGTGTTATGGGTTGGGTTTAAGAGATAGAAATAATTCAATTAATTAGAATTGAATTATCAATTTAGGAGTGAATTATGAATTGGGGGACAAGAAACAGATGAAATTAGAGAGAGAATTTATAATTGTCTACATTAAAGAAACATCTGAAACATTTATAATTGTTTGTATTTATATATACGACATCACTACAAGAAACAGGCTTATTTACGGCGGTTAAAATCCGCCGTAAATACTACGCGCCCCGCCGTATATAGTATTTACGGCGGACTAGCCGCCGTAAATAAACCCCCGTATAAATCATCGCCGTATATACTATATACGGGGGGACAACCGCCGTATATACTATATACGGCGGATATACCACCGCCGTATATAAATAAAATACATACGTATAATATGGCGTATTTGAGTGATCTTTATACGGCGGAATGTGTAACCGCCGTAAATAAGAGACGAGTCGTCCGCTCCGTAACGAGTCGTCCCAGTTGCACCCCCACCAGGTTCCCTCGTCCAAACGAGTCGTCCATGGCCATTTTATACGGCGGTTACTATATCCGCCGTAAATAACTAAATAGGGACGACTCGT
This sequence comes from Adenophora triphylla var. japonica, assembly GCA_022495995.1. Classification (NCBI taxonomy): domain Eukaryota; kingdom Viridiplantae; phylum Streptophyta; class Magnoliopsida; order Asterales; family Campanulaceae; genus Adenophora; species Adenophora triphylla. The sequence continues at coordinate 184,434 of JAFEMH010001658.1, forward strand.
CCACCATGGCACGAGTCGTCCCATTTACACCCCCTACTGGTTCCCTCGTCCCCCCTTTGGGCACGAGTCGTCCCTAGGTTTATACGGCGGATTTAGTCACCGCCGTAAATAAGCCTAATTTTTTTTTCCCCAGCTTGTATAATTCATTTTCCCCAAAAATACGTTCACAAAAACCAAATTCAACCTGTACACACACAATATAACCAAAAATACACAAATCCAATCAATATTTACAATCTACATATTAACACAATTAATGTTGAATGTATCCAGACATAATAACCATTATACAAAAAAGTTATTAGTTGTTGAATGTATCCAAAATACACAATGTCTAAAATCCACAACACCTATTCATTACCGTCATTTCCACGTCGTTCCATCCAACAACGTTTCAATTCATCAATTTGTTGTTGTAACTTAAGGCGTTCCTCCTCAAGTTGTTGTTGTAATCGCTCCCGAAGTCGTTGTTGTAACTGTCGGCGTTCCTCCTCATTTTGTCGGCGTTCCTCCCGAAGTTGTCTTTCAAAATCTGCTCGACCCCCGCCACCGCCTCCGATACACTGCCCCGAGAAGGTTGGGATTTACCAAACACCTTAGTTTTGTTCAGACCGCCTCCCATACATCGAACTCTCCCATGGTCATCAGAGCCAAACATACCAACAAAAATATTTTCACGCGCCGCGGGAGAGTTTTGTTGCTCCTCTGGCAGCTCCTCAACTGCATCATTAAGCGTTCGCTGTAACAAAAACAACATGTTCAATATAAATGTTTTAACTTTAATTAATATTATGAAAATGAAGTTAGAAATGAAAAAAGTATTCTATAGAATAACAAAACTGAAACAGAAAAGGTTGAAACTTTAACTTACAATCATTTGAGTGGTTTCTTGATCTGCGGGTGTTTTGCCCGTGCGCGTATGTATGAAAACGCTTAAGCGATCAGTTGGTAAACCTTTGTCGCCTCTCTACAATTTATAATAGAATCATTTGACCAAAAAAAATATATATTTATATACGATACAAAAAGAAACATTAATTGAATTGACAACTGAGAACTAAATTGAACGATGACAAACCTCTTTGATGACTTTGGAATGGGACGTTTTTCCGGTCCTATTCAGGCACGATTGTTTTTCTCGATTCAATTTATTTGTTTCTGATATTTCCTGGAAAAAAAAAAGATAATATTAGTATTAATTTGACTACTTATATAAGACATTCACGATAATAGATTGAGATTAATTTGAAATATACCCGAGCCTTGGGCGTACCCCACATCGCAACAAGTGCAGCCCATTGATCCGCAATGCACCCACGGGGTGGGTGAGCCAATGCGTCTTGGTCGGATTCATACATCTTATAATACTGTTTCAACTGAGTAATAATATTCATAACTGAGTCAATATTCATAACAAAGTCATAACTGAGTAATATTCATAACCGAGTAATACTTATTATATGCTTGTCTCACATTGTATTTCCAATCACGCCACGCTTTAGCGAGAGAAAGAGCCATAACCGGGAAATACTCCGGAGGAGCATTTGTATTTTCCTATATACACAATTCAACAAAGAAAAAAAAACAATTGTTAGAGAAACATAAGACTTTTGACTACGTACTAGAGATTTATGTAAGAAATATGGATTACAACTTACCAGAACGTCATTCCATACGTTATTTATGCACTCGTGGTCCATCTGAGACCACTCTCTAGTTAATGGGAAATGTTCCCCATTTTTAGCAAAAAATCCTATCTGAGTAGCTAATTGTGCCATTTCCCCACCAACTGGTTGACCATAATTATTCCATATTATGATCAATCTCTCTTTACCCCATTTGGCGGTTGGTTTTGCCAACCCTTTTCCTTTAGGGTTAGAGCCACGACACAGTAATAAATTTTTCTTTGGCGGCATATCTCGTCATATGACAATTCAATTATAGCACAAAATTGGATAAACCAAGTAAAGGACCCAAAAACAGTCTTATAATATATGTATAAGACCTATAAATTTATTATAGGTCTTATGTATCATGTATAAGACCTATAAAATGCCTAGAAACAACAACAGCAACAACAACAACAACAACAACAACAACAACAAAGAAGAAACAACAACAAAGAAACAAACAACAAGAAACAAAACAGAACAACAAACAAGAATAAAGAAACAAGAAGGAGTAGCGTGTTTAATAATAGGAACATCCAATACAGAGCTTCCTCATAATAAAGGCCAACCTGCGGTCACTTTCATTTTAGAGCGTTTCAAGAAGATGCCAAACAACCATGAGATATATTTAATTTCCTAGTACTTCTGGAACATAGTTGTGGAACAATAATGTGAGCAGGATAAACCATAAGGTCATAAAAGATGTGCTCCAATGTGTCAAAATCAACAATCTGTTTGCAATTTTCACTAAATCCGGTTTCTACCAATAACTGTGAGATATAATTCATGTCACTGTCATTTGGAAGTTCATTATACAATGAAATACTTCAGCCATAGATAAAGCTAACCAAGGCCATGAACACACAATCCCTATTAACCCACTTCAAATGTCCACTAATTCAGGTTTCCTAGGAATAACTGGATGCATGAAAGAAAACTACCATAACAGGCAAAATAGATCTCTTCTAGTGTTATTTTTGACAAGTCGCTCATAACTAAAACTGCATAAGAATGCCCTTACTTCCATTATCAATCTTTGCAAATTTTCAGTGCGAAGGACATAGTACATAGAATTTAACAGGCAATCAAAGTAGGGTCCTTAAAAAGGTTATATACAAATACAAATTAATCCGTATTTACAAGCTTTAGACAAATAATTACGTAGGAATCGGTCATGGTTGTCACCCCACAGTTATATTCATACATAAAACTAGAATTACCAATCCAACCAAAATGTTCACTACATCCGGTTATGAAGGAAAACCAAAAAAGACATTAGTTTGTCTTATAAAATTTCATCAGCTGTCATATAGGCACCAACCCCCCCAGTTATATAACTAATGCAGTCCGTTAGTCCAAATTTTCATTATGGATGGGGCAATCACAAGTGCGAAGATTTCTTAACATCCAACCAAACTAAAAGAAATAAACACGCTACTCCTGACCACATAAAGAACAGCGCTTTGTTGTTTTAAAGTCCTATTGAATTTGTCCTTTAAGATAGGAATTCCTTAGCTCTATTATTAATTTGGTAGCAATCGATCAAAGCATACAAAGGGCAGTTCAAACATCTCAAGGAGCATTACATGGCTGAGCAGGTAAAGTAAGAAAAGTATGAACGACAGAACTCTATTTTATAAATACAAAAAAAGAAAGTAAAATGCTATGTGGTGCATTACCTCCAAAATATGTGATTTGAGTGGGAAGCGGGGCGGGGGGAACAACAAACATGACATTACGGGGGGCTCCGCGGGTTGTGGACACATTTGTTATATGTCACATTTAACAAAAAACAAATACCAAATCGGTGGGGAAGCGGGGCAGGGGGAACAACAACCACAAGGAACAACAACAACAACAACACTATAGGGCAAGCCTTGCTTGATACAGAAAAAGTATAAAATAGTATGGGGGGGGCTGGGGCTCCCGCGGGTACCAAATCGGTGGGGAAGCGAGGCGGGGACATCCCAAAGTAAAAGGAGTACCTGGAGAAGCAGATGACGGAGGTAGAAAGTAAAAGCTGCTGCAACAAGATCCTGTAGGAAATAAGAGTTTGATCAAAAGAAGCAGAACAAATACATATTACAATTAACAATATTAATATTCAATTCAACCATACAAAATAACAAGTTTGATTGAAATATGAAACATAAGTAATAACATTGTCTTAGTAATAGTAAGCAAATAAGATCTAAACAAATACATATTACAATTAACAATATTAATATTCAACCATACAAAATAACAAGTTTGATTGAAACATGAAACATTAATAATAACATCACAATAATAACATCACTGATGAGAGCCGGAGGTTTGTCCCCGATAGTAGGTCCGACGGGAAGAACGCCTCTGTGCACGAGCGGTGGCTCTCGAATGCATCGTAGTCAAATAATCCTCTCGAAACCGGCTCGTAACTCCGGGGCTCTGTCTGCGCACGCCCAAGCCTCCACCGCGTATACCGGGCTCCCAAAATGGCAGTTTCATCTTCCAACCCCTCAAAACGATCCTGCACCTCCCCCCATCTAGCATCCTCTAAAGTCTGTCAACTCTGTTCCCGAGCGATAACCCCCCCATCTAGCATCCTCCAAAGCATGCTCGGCTCTGCTCCCGAGCGATCCTTGATCGCTCTGCTCCTCCAAAATGCCCTCATGGTATCCCACTGATCAAAAGAACCTTGCCGGCTCTGGTTCTCCTCTCCTCCCCGACCACCCCGTTTCCCGATCCTCCTCTTCCTGCTCCTCATCATCCTCCTCATCAACGGGATCCATTTGATCATCAACACCTTAGGGCATACGCCAATGCCTGGCTTGTTCACCACTCGGAAACGTGGCCCCTACCCTGCAACGGACCGTCCTCCCGGGAGTACCATATTCAAACAATAAAGACACATTGTCCGTCGCCCTCCGGTCCCTCACAAACTTGTCATACCGCACTAGCCGGCCTACGTAATAAAAACTCGTGCCCCCCATCAATCTCATCGCCTCGGGTTTTGGTTCACCCACACAAGCTTGAGCAATCAATGTGATCATCCCCCCTATTGATATGTTTCCCTTTTTGGTAAGGGCAAATGCCTCACATCTCCGAACAAAAATATCAACCCAATCAGGAATCACCTGAAAACTCCTTAACCCTGTTCGCAAAAGGTTTACCATAGCCACATTCAATTGAGCGGGCTCTCCGTTTGCCAACCAAGACATAGATAGACCTCTGTAAAATAATTTCCAAGCCGGGTGAGAAAGAGAGGAAGCCCTAAGGTATTTTTTTTTGCAGGGCAATCCTGTGAGCTCTGAAAAGAAAAAACAAGTCCCCCATCGGTACTCGACCCAATTTCCTCTCTACCGATCAACCCCAAAGATTTGCCTCAACTCATCATAATCCACTCGATAGGCTTCATCATTCATATGAAACCGAATAGTATTTTCTTGTGACCCCTGGCCTACCTCCAAAGTTGAAAGGAACTCAAGTGAATATCTCAAATACGTAGATGGAGTCTTCCCCAGGAAATTACCTAACCCGGCTTGCGTCATCAATTCTGTTACTAACGTCTCTAAACCCAAATCCCTCAACACCGGCAAATGAAGGAAAGTGGTGACTTAAAATTTCCTACCCTCCAAATTCCGCCATTTTTTCTTTTGAGCGGCGGTCAATTGGGTCAATCCCATATACGGCGTCAATGATGCATTAGGGGAAGTGGGATCATTTGGGACTACGGGCAGCGGGTTTTGTCTACCCCTCTTGTTGCTACCCCCTCTAACGTCTCTCTCCTTAGGAGGCATATTTTCAACACAAAAACCACCTATACATAAGAAGGAGAGACACAAATTTTAGTAATAACATTGTCTTAGTAAATAGTAAGCAAATAAGACCTAAACAAATACATATTATATAGAAGTAACAATATTAATATTCAACCATACAAAAATAACAAGTTTGATTGAAACATGAAACTTAAGTAATAACATTGTCTTAGTAAATAGTAAGCAAATAAGATCTAAACAAATACTACTCAAACTAATCATCATCATTATCGGCCATATCAACATCATCATTATCGGCCATATCAACATCTAGGTCATTGATATTAGTAGTTTCAATCTCGACCCCATCAACTCCCTCTCGCACCCACGATGTTTCTTCGTTAGCAACATTTTCATCCAGATTTTGTGAGCAAAATGGTACCAATTGTGGAATCGAATCTGCAACTTGTTTATCATCATTTGAATATATGTCAAAACTATCTCTTGGTGTAATCCTCATCACAACTTTCCAATCACTTTCTATAGGATCTTTAACATACCAAACTTGCTCAACTTGAGATGCTAATATGAATGGTTCATCACCAACTCGATTATCCTTATACAACTTGTGATTGAAGTTTACAAGAGTAAATTTTTGCTCATCTTCCATCTTGCCTGTCCGGTTATCAACCCAATCACATTTAAACAATACAAATCTTATTGAGTTGCTATAACGAATTTCAAGGATCTCAATCAACTCCCCGTAGAAGTTAACATCCCCTATAATGGGATTATTATCCTTTCGGCTTGCAAAACTTGTCACACTTGCATTCAGCATGACTCCACTATTTTGAGTTTTCCTCCGTCTATCGACATCCTTCACTCGAAATCGAAAACCATTTATTATGTAAGACTTATACCGCCTCGCATCCATATGAGGACCCAATGCAAGACTCGTAATTCTTTCGGGCACTACATCTTTCTTCGTGCATACCTTTTATAAAAAACAAAATTTAATAAGAAAATATTTAAAACGATAAATTGAAACTATTATATGAAGGTGGTTTCATACTTACATAATCCTTAAACCAGCTAACAAACTTATCATTATGTTCTTTCTCTATAAGATGTCGTTGATTACGAGGTAATGTCTCCTCAAATGTACACGATGCATTACGAGCGGATCGAAAATATGAATTAAGTATTAATTTGAAATATAAAAGATATAAGGAATGTAAGCCTCATGTAAGGAATCACTTACTCTAGGTATTGTTCAACATCTTCAGTATTGAAAAGCACATATCTATGCGCTTGTACTCGTGTGATGTAATCAAGGGTAATTACCTCTTCTTTTCCTACAAAGCGGCCTAACTCATCACCTTCATCATCATTTCTTCTAGGACGATTGGACTTTGTCTCAATGTCATCCAAATATTGCGTACAAAAAGTCATGCATTCTTCAGCCACAATTGCCTTAGCTATGGAGGCCTCGGGATGGGCTCGATTTCGAACATATAATTTTAATGTAAGTAGAAACCTACAAAAACATTTACTTATGCTAAAGCAGATGTAAAAAGGAATTTAACTTTTTTCAAAGTAAATTTAATATGGATGTACCTCTCTACTGGATACATCCAACGAAATTGTATTGGGCCTGCTAGCAAGGCCTCCTCGGCTAAATGCACCGGCAAGTGCTCCATAACATCAAAGAAAGCTGGTGGGAATATTTTCTCGAGAGCACATAGTGTGACAGCCATCCGATCTTGTATCTTTTCGAGATCAGCAAGTGTATTCACCTTTGAGGATAATTGCCTAAAGAAATTTGCCAACTCAATGATGGCTTTTACAACAGAAGTAGGCAACGCTTTTCGAACAGCTAAAGGGAGTAGTTGTTGGAGCAAAATATGACTATCATGGCTCTTAAGACCCCAAATAGCTCTTTCCTCTAGATGTACACAACGAGATATGTTTGACGAGTAGCCATCAGGGACTTTGACTCCCTTTAGAACTTTCAAGAATGTGTCTTTATGCTTCTTACTCATTGTAAACTGAGCCGGAGGCATAATATCTTTGCCAGATGGAAGCTTTTGTAGATGCAATGGTTTCCGAATGTTCATCTCTTTTAGGTCTTTTCTTGCTTTATCATTATCTTTTGATTTCCCCGCAGTACCTAACAGAGTATGTAGCACATTATCACACACATTTTTTTCAATGTGCATAACATCAAGATTATGACGAACATGATTATTTGCCCAATATGGCAACTCAAAGAAGATACTCCTCTTTTTCCAATTGTGACACAACTTAGGAACCTTTCTTTTCTCCAACTTGGCTTGTTGCTTCTCACCCTCTTCTCTTTTCCTCTTTTTAATAACATCTTCTATTTTATACTCTGTTTCCATATTTTCAACTTGTTTAAGCAATTTTGTTCCAAACAATAACTTGGGCTTATCTCTCACTTCATGAGTACCATCAAAAGAGCCTTTATCCTTACGAAAAGCATGACTCCTAGGCAAGAAGCGTCGATGACCAATATAACAATACTTGCCACCATGATCCAACCACCGTGCTTGAGGTCTCACATTGCAACAAGGGCAAGCATATTCACCTTTAGTGCTCCATCCAGACAACATTGCATATGCAGGAAAGTCATTTATTGTCCATAATAGTGAAGCTCGTAAAGTAAACAACTCGTTCCTTGATGCATCATAAGTTGATATACCATCTTCCCACAATTCCTTCAACTCATCAATTAACGGTTGGAGATACACATCTATCTTGTTGCCCGGCCCTTTTGGGCCTTGAGTAAGCACCGACAAGAAGAAATATGGTTGTTTCATGCATAACCAAGGTGGAAGATTGTATGGCATAAGCACAACCGGCCAAGTACTGTGAGATATAGTCATTGTTATGAAAGGATTAAATCCGTCAGATGCTAATCCCAATCTAACATTTCGAATTTCACTTGAAAATAATGGATAACGTTCATCGAATTCCTTCCACGCACGAGAGTCTGCAGGATGCCTCAGCACACCATCGTCTATTCTTTTCTCGGCATGCCATCTCATGAGTGTCGCGGTCTTAGATGACCAATACAACCTTTGCAACCTTGGCTTTAAGGGAAAATACCATACTTTCTTCATCGCTACCTGCTTGGGAAGTTTATTCTTGCCACTTGTTTCCGCACCTTCACCGCTACCCCCTTCTTCTTGTTGCTTATATCTAGAGGCTCCACAAATTTCACATTTAGTAAGTTTTTCAGTTTCATTTCGAAACAACATACAATGATTAATGCACGCGTCCCACGTTTTATAACTAAAACCCAAATCCGCAGTCATCTTGTACGCCTCACGATAGGAACTTGGCACTTTCGCGCGAGGCAATGCCCTAATGAAATTTTTTAATAAAGAAGTAAATCCCTTATCGGTCACTCGATAATTAGCCTTCCAGTGCATAAGTTCTACAATAAATGAGAGTACTTGTAAACTTATCACACCCTTCCCACAAGGCTTGATCGGCATCTCTCAAAAGTCTAAGAAACTTTGCGGTGGATGCATCGATTGTACGATTTCTTCAATTCTGGCTGGTTACTATCCGGCATACCCATCCCTTCATGTATCATTCGCCTCATACAATCTTGCACGCCCAATTCAATTTCAATGCCATCTTCGGTTGTCCTATCATTATTATCATTCTTACGCGCCGAAATGTACTCTTCCCCGTGCCTAATCCAATTCTTGTAATCTTTTGAAATCCCACACGCAATACAATGTGATCTCACGGTTGCACGGTCTTCTTGGTAACGATTTGCGCATTTTACAAGGACAATATATTTCTTTAACACCAACAGACTTTTTGAGAATGCAAAATCGAGAAAGTTGTCAACCCCACAAATACTCATTTGAAATTCGATTATCCAAATCAATCCAACTTTTGTCCATATATGACTTGACTTTATATTTTTAACGTTAAAATACAACCTATATATAAGACCGAGAGACACAAATTTTAGAATAAAAATAAACTCATAAACAAACATAGTCTAAATATGTACAACTTTTGGCTCGATATAGATAATATACATTGTTGGAGCCTAGCCTATTAGTCGAACTTGGGCCCATGATATAGTATAACCCTATTACAACATTCATTTGTTCTCTCTCACAAGCCCCCCCCCCCTAATTGAGAAGCTAATTTAAGGAACTAGGTTGATGTGCAAAACAACATCTAGATTGCTAAAAAGATTATGTGCTTTATCAAGTTAGGGCGTGTGCGTGGACAGACTAAACATGAAAAGAGCTATACCGTTAACTGTCCCCTAAACAGAGCAATGATAATATTATTTACATTTACATTACAAAATACTATAAACCAAAACAATGTAGAATCAGCATTCAACTTTTTGAGACTTTTTGACCATTAATTTTCTACTCATTAGCTTGGTCTCCTTTTTACTCTATTAATTTTCTACTCATTGTTTACTTGAATTTACTTTCATGAAATTACACTAAAAGTATAAGGGAAATGACAAATTGGGGTCCAATGTTTGGGGGTGTGTGCTAATCATGGTATGATTAGCATGATCTTTTAAAACTAGAGAGGCCTTTTCCAACAATCGGGCATAAGCAAAAATATGGCTTATTTTCAGCTATTTGTTTGTTTCTAGACTGCGAACTAACATATCATATGTTCTTACTTGCATAAGCAAAAATATGGCTTATTTTTTGTTAACTATCTATGATATTATCTCTACGGAGATTCTAGGAATTCCCCCCAAAAAACTATCTCAATCTTTCATCCCCAATCTATGTGCCACACATATGATAAGTTACTCTCTGTGCACAGATCAGGGATGTCAACTTTGGATCCCCATTACCCGTTATCTATCTATCACATCATATAAAACTATATAGTCTATAAAAAACAAAAAAAGAAAACCAAACCCATGATTTGGATAAAATAGCAACACTTCCGCAACAACCGCCTATAAAACATGAAGAGCATAGAAATTGAAAAAAACGCAACAAGAGCATACAAATGTATACCGATTGTTGTAAATCGAAGAAATCAACGCTCAAGGAGGAGAGAGAGAAAGACCGAGATACGCTATATAGAGGAGAGAAAGAGAGACTGAGATACAGAGATCGAAGAAATCAACGCTCAACCACACCAAGAACAACAAAAATCAAAAATTAAAAGTAAATACGTATACCTACCTGTTGATTTGGTCGCCGGCGGTCGGAAAATCGTGCCCTAGCTAGCTACGGAGGAGAGAAAGAGAGAGATCCTTCAACTTCGTGACTTCAGGACACTGCGAACCGAATAGGAAATTTGGTTTCCCGGTATTTAATAACATTTACGGTGGATGCGTATAAACCGCCGAGAATAAGTACCTATTTACGGCGGACGCGTACAAACCGCCGAGAATAAGTACCTATATACGGCGGTTATTTACGTACCGCCGTATAAAACTTCGACCTCGTATACGTACATGCCAAATGTACGTACATTACCTATTTACGGCGGACTAAGCCGCCGTATATATTGATTATATACGGCGGTTGTTCAGACCGCCGTATATATATAATATTAACGGCGGTCGCGTGTCCACCGCCGTATATGGGCGCAGTAAATAGCCTAGTTTCTTGTAGTGCATGTTGATAATGGGAAGTACTCGTGAATTGATCATGAATACTATTCTGTGAAACCTCTGGTTCACAAGAAGATCGTTTAGAGTATTTTCCTTGGTCGTTCAGACTGAAATTAAACAAGTACCCTATAATGGGTGAATGCAAATCTAGTTACTCTGATGTTTTATTCAAGCTTGCCTGAATTTTGATGTAATTAATATTTTCAAGTTCAAACATAAACAAAGTACTGTTTAATTGACTTTGGACTCCTTCAAAATAATTATAGTGCCTGCTAAATTGGTCAAGGTCTGCATGGATAATTACAGACGGTTCTTCAAAACCTCACTTATGTAACTCAGCGTGAGAAGCAGAAATGCACTGCCCAGGGTAATTAATTATTTTTACATACTTCCTTGACGGATAGAAGCATATTGGGTGGAAACTATTAAGATGGCATTCAAACCTAAAAATATTTGACATGTCTCCAAGGGACACTTCTTCGGGTCACACCAGCAGGAACACAAGATGTGAGGCTAAAATCTATGTTGTTAAAGTGTGACATCAACTATTGTTATCATTTCCGTTTCATTCCCCTCACCATGCTCAGCTATAAGACGCGTGGGTTACAACGGAAAAAAGGCTACGCCCTTAACACCGAACAAAACGACGACATAGGGTCCTTAAACGACAACACTGCAACCATCTTCCAATTCCAATGGTCATCCCCAAATCAGCAGGAACCCTAATTGTGACAGAGAGATGCCTGAGAGTTGTGGGTAGCTTCTTGCCCATGGGAAACCATTTAAGACTTGGACATCAAAGAATTACAACATCCACGGGATTAGAGAATTCATATTCTCCGAGTCTTCTGTAGCTCCCCCTGCTTTCCCCCTGCTTTTCAATTTTATGCTCCAAATATGTTGTTGATACCAAGCTATCTTTCAGCTTCTTACACCTAAGGATGGTCAATCGCCTCAGAGACGTGAGATTGTTTTGCCAATTCGGCATCTTCTCAAGCTTATTACAATCGTACAATTCCAGACTCTCAAGATTGTGAGGTAGCAGTTGTTCTTCATCTCCCAACAATTCTAGTTCTTTACAATAATATACAGTAAGCGATTTCAATTTCCTTAGTATCTGACATGCAACTTCTTCTTCCCAGAAATATCTCAGTTGTTCACATTCAGAAACAAGTAGAACCTCAACTCCTCCCAAACACTCAATAATCCCTTCATCTAGTTTACTGAGCCCTGATATATCAGAAATCTCCAACTCCTTAACAGAGCCAACCCCAACCATACTCCTTAGAATCATCTCCCCACAACCACCCAATTCTAACGATACAAGTGATGGAATCTTTGGAAGTGAAACCTTTTTAAGTTCCTTACACCCTTCCATATTCAACCACTCAAGGCTTGGGAATGCTCCTAAATTTTCATCAACACACCATTCCTCCCAACCTTTCATATCTCTAAAGCTTAGATCTATGAGTGACTGGAAAGCAACATTATGAGGAGAGCAACTTCCCAGAAACTCCGGACCCACTACTTTCACCCCATCCATGCCTTCAATGTACAACTCCTTGAGTGAAGTTAATTGTCCTAGTGGCGGTAAATATGTGCAATTTTCACAACCAATCAGTCTCACCTTCACCATATCACAGAACGAGTGATCCCCAACCCAACTAGGAAATTTCTGACCACCATAGAATTCAATTTCCAGACTTGCCAATCCTGTTCGAGGCTTTAGCGCTTCAAGTACTTCGAACTCAAGTCGTCCTTCTCGAGTACCACCAAAGTTGTTACTCCAGTTCATCTCCAATCCATGAAGACCCTCCTTGTTGCACGATAAATTTGCCTTCATAGCATCTTGCACGTTCATCACCTTCTCAATGCCACTTATTGAAATCGTTCCTTGGAGATGGTGTAGTCCCTCCAACTCGGTTATAATCTGCCCATCGCCATTGCCAATAACAAACTTCGACAGTGTGCGAAGGTGAGTCAGCAAACCAATCCCCAATGGCATCT